>PVLC010011659.1:0-46402 GCA_004027655.1 Graphiurus murinus | reverse complement strand
ACTGGGGATTGAACTCAGGGGCATTCTACCTCCGAGCTACACCCCCAGCCCTATTTTTTTATTCTTTATTTTGAAACCGAGTCTCACTAAGTTGCGGAGTGCCTCACTAGGTAGCTGAGGCGGGCCGCGAACCTGGATCCTCCGGTCTCAGCCTCCCGAATGCTGGGATTACAAGCGTGCGCCACCACGCCCGGCTGCAGGGCCCAGACTTTTAATAACACAATAGACTTTCCAGGCTGCCTAAAGCTTGGCCTCTGCCTTCACGGGTGTCAGTGACTCCATGGTGGGTGTGGGAGTAGCTGTCAGCTGGTGGCCCCTGTTTTGCCACCCCCAAGGGCACAGTCCCCCATGAGGCTGACCCAGGCCCTCCAGTGCTAAGGGCTGGGACCTTCCTCTCAACAAGCACTTGGAGGGGAAAGGACTGGGTGTGCAGGTCTTACAAGTGCTGGGTCACAAATGGACACCTTAGCTGCACTGTCACCTTCAGTGGCTTTCCTGAGGCTCCATTTACTCCTCATCTCGCAGATGAGATGCTGTCACTTGCTGTGAGAGTTCTGTCATAGACCGTGGCATGCTCCCTCTCTATCCCTGGTCCTTGTTATCACAGCCAGACACACACTCCTCAACAGTGCAAACCAGCACCAGGACACTACCACAAGTAGAAGGCGCTTCCAAACGCAAACCCGTTCCCCGTGCGGGAGGTGGGGGTGGGGGGCCAGACAGGGAGGTGCAGGTTTGGCCTCCAGCCCTCCAACGCCCCACCCTCACCTTGGCGGCCACGGCTTCAATGTTGGCAGGCACGACACATTCGAAGGTATTGCAGTTCTTCTCCCGGGAGTAGATGATGGTCTCTGTCTTCTGCTTTTTGAGGAACTCTTCTCTTGTGACGATATCTGCGGAGAGAGGGGCCGATCCTGAAGCTGGCATGCTGGTCTTGGCTGGGGCTGGACCGTCCTCTCCAGGCCCTGCTGTACCCTCTGGGCTCCACAGGAGCTCCTGGGCCACCAAAGTCTGGGAGGCTGCTCCAAGAATGCCCATATGGGGGGCAGCCGAGGGCGTGACGTGCAAAATCTGGCCCCTTTGCCACATGGACCCACATCTATGCCTCTACTGCTCCCTACCCAGGGCCCTTAGGAGCAAGGTGAGCACCCCACCCTCATCCTGGGTAACTCCTGAGTAACCCTGTGACCTTTGCCCTGTCCCTTTCAGTGTATAAGGGGGACAAGGAAGCTGGGCTCCCTGTTCCCTGCAAACTCAGGGGCGGTGTCCTCAGGCTCCTTGGACCTTGGGTGAAGGGAGGAGGGAGCAGCTGGAGTCCGAGTGCTCCTTGGGGGGCTCTCCCCTGCAGGCCCACCCCTCTGCACTCACCTGACTTGCAGATGGTGAACTCCATGGCGCCCCCCGAGTTGAGCAGCTTCTGGACCAGCGTCTTGGCCAGCATGGTGGGCGTGAAGAGGACGGGCCGGCGGCGCTCACAGTGGAAGGAGCGCACCAGGCTGTAGGGGATGAGGCTGAGGTTCTTGCTGAGCTCGCTCTCAGGGTCCAGCTCTGGCGGAAGATGGGGGGCTGGCAGTCAGAGCCCTCCCCGCCGGGGGCACCCCCGTGGTTCCTGGGGACTGGAGGCCCTCGGGGAGGAGGGGACACTGGGGGACGCTCTTGCAGATGGTACAACACAGTGCTCCCAATGCTTCTAGGTCACTGCAGCCCACAAACGGCTAGCTCCAGGCACCCACAAATGGCTCTGAGGGACCGTGCTCATGTGGGGGCAGCCAAGGGCATGACAGGCATGAGCCTGGGCAGTCTGGGATACAGCGGGCTCTGAAGGAAAAGGTCGCTTTAGCAGATGGTCAGGGTGGGGAGGCAGGGCATCAATTGGGACCAGGAGGATGAAGAGAGCTGGGCTCAGGGTGGTCCAGGCAGAAAGAAGGAGGAGTGCAGGTGAGTGAGGCTGCTGGGGACCATCTTGGGCCTTCTGCAGGCAGGAAATGGCTGCCTCGCCTCACTCTGCCTTTCTGAGCCCCCTCTGGCCAGTGCTGGGGAGCAGAGCAGAGCCCCAGGGTGCTCCATGCAGCCTGAGGACCTGCTTCCCAGAAACCATCGGCCTGTCCTTTCCTTTGTCTGCTGGCCTGGCCAGCCTGGAGGCAGCCCTGCCCTTCCTCTGACAATCTGCACTGGGGCGCTGGTGTCCCTTGCTCTGAACGAGGCTGGCCTGGCTGGAGTCAAGGTGTTGAGAGGCTGGCTGACCATCAGCTGCAGGATGGGTACAGGGACCCAGTGGTCCCCCACTGGCTAGATCAATGCTAAAAGGCACTCAGTGGGGGAGAGAAATCAATCAGCAAACACTTCTCAGCAAGCAGCTCCAACTGACACGGGCATCTGGGCTCCAAGCGCCTATGAGGAGCTGCGAGGTGGAGGGGCAGGGCCAGGCAGTCGCCACGCACCTTCATGCTTCTCCGTCAAGAGCTTGGTGGCATCCAGCGAGGACCGGGCCAGGCTCCCCAGAGGGCTCCCCGAGATGATGCGGACCCGCTCATCGCTGTTCATCCGCTTGTACTTGTTCTCAGACCTGCTGACGAACTGGAGGAACGGGGCGGGAGAGCTGTTCTCGCCACTTTGCTTCTGGGTGGCTTTTTTTTTGGTTTTGTTTTTTGGCTAGGGATTGAACCCAGGGGTGTTCTACCTCTGAGCTACATCCCCAGCCTTTTTCATTTTTCATTTTGAAACAGGGTTTCACTAAGTTGCTAAGGCTGTCTCGGCTTGTGATCCTCCTGTCTCAGTCTCCCAGGTGCTGGGATTACAGGCGGGCACCGCTGCCCAGAGCTGCTTTGTCTGCCTCTGTCTGAGTCTCCTCTGTTCCACCATCAGGATGGAGCAGCAGGGCACACCCCCCATCCCTTGGGGTCTAATTGGTGCTGCACCCACACAGGAGTGTGCTCATGGGGCTGCATGTCTTTTCTCTCCCTTTTTGTGGTACTGGGGGTTGAACTCAGGGGCATTCTACCTCCCAGCTACACTCCCAGCCCTATTTTATTCTTTTATTTTGAAACACAGTCTCACTAAGTTGCAGAGGGCCTCACTAAATTGCTGAGGCTGTCCTTGAGCCTTTGATCCTCCTGTCTCAGCCTCCCAAGTACTGGGATTATAAACGTGCACCATCACACTCAGCCAAAGGGCTGCATTTTTATATCACTCCCTTTGCTTGTGTCAACTGCTGATGGAAGAAATGGCTCCAAGGAATGCTTCTGTGTTTATGTGAAATCACTTCTGAGGAGCTCACACAATATGCAGCAACATTCTTTATGTGATGATCCATGTCCAAAAATATAATATATATATTTTTTCTTTTAGAGTTAAGTCTAAGGGAAAAATCTTTTCTGGCCCTGAAGAGCTAAAATGTTTCCATAGACAGATAAGATGTAAGAACCTACTGGGTTTCCCATTTTTCCTTGGCTGCTGGGATGCTCAGATAAATTGAGTGGCACATGCCTATAATCCTAGTACTCAGGAGGCTGAGACAAAAGGATCACAGGTTTGAGGCCGGCCTCAGCAACTTAGTGAGACCTTGTTTTAAAATTAAAAATAAAAAGGGCAGAGGGTGTAGCTTAGAGGTAGAGTGTCCCTGAATTTAATCCTTAGTACCAAGACGTATTAAAAAAGTGAGGAACTAAACTGGCCTAAATATTTGGAATATTTGTTTTCTTTTTCTGATACAGTCTTAATTTTTCTATTAATATTCTAACAGTCCAGTTGTTTAAGCTCCTTTTGGCTGTGTTTCCTCAAGTCTTTTTATTTATTATTATTATTATTATTATTATTATTATTATTATTATTATTATTATTGGTACTGGGGATTGAACCCAGGGTCAGGCTACCTCTGTGCTATACTTCCAGCTCTTTTTATGTTTTTGTTTTGAAGCGGGGTCTTGCTAGGTGACTGAGAGTCTCGCTATGTTCCTGAGGCTGTCCTCCAACCTGTGATCCTTCCGTGTTAGCCTCCCAAGTGCTGGGATTACAGGAGTGTGCTCCTGAGACTGGCTTCCTCAAATCTTTTATGAAAGTGAGATTTGCTCCCAGTAGGAGCAGTGACTGTCTACAGTGGGACAGGAGACTGAGGCACCGTGAAGAGCTGTATAAATACCAAGCCCTGCTGTCTTGGTTCGGGCTTCTCTTCTTGGCAGCAGAGTGTGACTGTAGGGTCAGTGGGTGTCTAGGGAGCCTCACCTGAAGAAGCTGGCCGAAGAGGAAACTGGCTCTCGAGAGGCGGGGACTGACCCGGGGATCGCTCATTGAAAGTGGCTCCTCGGGCTGCAGGGTGTTCTGAAATGAATTCATCCATCAGTCAGACCCAGCAGGACTGCAGCATGCATCAGTGTGATACTGCTGCCCAGAAGCAGAAACCTGTCCCCAGGGCCCCTCCCAGCGGAAGTATCCGGTGTAGCTGCATCAAAGTGCTGGGGGCAGGAGTGCTTGGAGGCTCCAAGAAGGCGACCTGTTCCCACAGGGACCTGGGATGGGAGCAAAGGCACACTCCAGCAGACTTGCAACACGGGAGCTGGCAAGGGTGCCAGAGGATGGGGCTCCTTCCAGAGGGCCATCCCTAAGAGGCACACCCTGAAATTCACTGCTCCAGCAGTATGGTGGATTCCTGGATCCTGTCTGTTAGGCCGGGTGAGACCCTGTCCCTGCCCCTGCCCTGCTGGGCTGTGGCCACCTACCCTCAGGGCCCTCAAGGTGTGGTGGGCTGTGTCCGCCTCCTCCCGGCTGCCCCGGTGCATCAGGCGCTGCAGCTTGACCAGGAGGAGCTGCTGGGCGCTGGGGAGGCAAGGCAGAGGAGCCTCAGGGGCTGGAACGGAGGCTGGGGCTCAAGTGTGGGAGCTTGTGCAGTGGGGTGCACCCGACCCTGTGCATGGACTCCCCTGGATGAGTGAGCGGAGCCTGAGGGACTCCTGGGAGATCATGGGGCTGGCCAGCTACACTGCTAGGGGTTAGCATTAGCGTTAGGGTTGGGGCCGGCCTAGGTCTGGTATAGGATTACAGTGGATGTTAAAGTTAGTGTAATGGTTAGGGTTAAGGCGGGGGTCGGGGGTAGGTGCACTGCTATGGTTTATGGACGTGGTTAGGGTTTGATCCAGGGTTGGGATAGAGTCATGGTTGGTGGAATAGTGTCTGGACTGTGCTGCACCCTCACTCTCTGGCGCTGGGCCTGGGCTTCCTGGCCTGTCAATCTGGTGTGGGGATGGCCACCTTGCAGGGCCGGCCTGAGAGCCCTGCAGGTCATGGGCAGGATCTAGGGTGCCGCGGGTTCAGAGACACTCCCTAGATACCGCATGTGACAGGCCTGGGGACTCCATCCTGGGCAGCCCCGGGGGTGCGTCCTGTGGTAAGACATGAGCCATGACCTTAAGGAGAAGGTCCTAAGTGTGGTCATCAGTGGACTGGAAGGGGGAAGGGGCACCGAGACTTAAATCAAAGGGCAGGGTGACATCCTGGTGGGACAGGACAGCTTCCTGCAGCAGGGGCACTGGGGACCACGGGGTTTAACTGGCAGTGGGGCCCTTCTCAGCCCAGGCTCCTGGGAGCCCCCCCGGCCCCGGCCCTGGCCTCACCGGCTGTAGCTGGGGATGGTGCCCACGTCCAGGTCATGGTCTGTGAAAGGGTCGACGCGCGCGCACAACCACTCGTGTCTGTCCTGATACATCGTGTCCCGGACGTGCACCACATCGTCACACTTGAGGGACAGGGAACAGGCGTCCAGCTGGCCGGAGATGTTCAGGTTCAGCCGGATGTAGAAGGAGTCCCCAGATGTGATGAGGCCCTCTTCCATGTCCTTCAGCAGCTTCCGGTACCCTAGGAGGGAGACACCCCAACACGGCAGACTGACTGACAGCCACCCTCAAACGACACGCCTGGAAGCTCGTGGCTGGGCAGAAGTCGTCCTCCCTGATCAATGAACAGTATGCCGTTTATGGTTTTCCCTTTTTGTCTTGGCTGCCAGGGCGCTTTAAGCTAAAATTTATGCCAAGTTGCAGTGTCTGCTACAATCCCCATGTCTTCCCCACCATTACACGACTCTTGTTTTTTTACTTATTTGATACATAACTTATATGTAGTAAACCACACATATTCTTAAATTCAATGAATTTTCACAAATGTATACACTTGGGCAGCCTTCACCCCAAATACTCTCTTTCAACTCTTCCCCAGGGTTATCTTTATTTTGACTGCTATCACCCTCATTAAGTTGCGCCTCACTGCAAGTAAGTGGAACAAAACTGCAGAAGTGCTTCTGTTTCTGGTTGCTATTGCTCAACACTATGTTTGTGACATTCGTCCACGATGTGGCAACACACCAGTAGTATTCATTTTCATGGCTGCATACTATTCTACATTACATGCATTTTTCTATTCACTTGTGTGTACATTTGCACTGTGTGCAGTTTGGGGGTATAAATAACTCTGCTATGAGTTATTTATTTTTTTGGTACCGGAGATTGAATCTATCTCTAAGCTATGACCTCAGCCCTTTTCATTTTTATTTTCTTGTTTTGAGACAGGATCTTGTTAAGTTGCTGAGGGTCCCACTAAGTTGTTGAGGCTGGTCTTGAACCTGTGATCTTTCTGTCTCAGTCTCCCAAGGTCGGAGATTATAGGTGTGCGCCACTACACCCAGCTACGGTCATTTTTACACATTACTTTTGGTGGGCACATGCACTCATTCCCCTTGGAAATATGCACAGAAGCAGAATTACCAGGTCATTGGGTTTCTATACATTTTGCTTTGGTAGATACTGCCAAGTGGTTTTCTAAATTGGTAAGACCGAAGCACATGTTGTTTTAACCTTATTTGAATGTCACTGTCTTTTCGAGAAAATGTTTGCAAACACTTTGGAAGGAGGCAGGGCACAGACCATGGATATAATAAATGCAGCAGACTCTGAGTGAATGTCCATGATATAAGTCCGTGATGTAAATCCCTGAGCCGGCTCCCCATGCAGAGGGTGCACTGCACAGTGGGAGAGAGGGCGATTCTAACAGCCAGGCCCCAGAAGCTCCTCAGACATCTACACTGCAGGTTCCAGTGACATCTCGACCAGCAGGGTCACATTCCTGCTAGGTCCCTAGATATAGGGACTCTCTGTTGGGTCCTTCCAGGGCATCCTGGCTTTGCCCAGCACATCTTGCCCCCCCGCCCCCCAGGCCAGGGTGGAGGACCCTCGCTGCCTGAGCCCTTTCCAACTACAGTGAACCCACTTTCCCTCAAGTCCCTGCCTGCAGGGCCACACCACTGCCCAGCCACCAGGTGCTTCTTATCACACCCTGCAGCACTGCTGGCTGGTGGTCAGGGCAGTGCCCGCAGGCTCTGTGTGGGTCTGGAAGCCAGGTCTCGGGAGCAGGAGCAGCCTGCCTCACGTACGGGGGGTGACCGGCCTGCATCTGGGGACAGAGCACCGTCGTCTCCTGCAGGGGTGGCGCCGCTGCAGGAGGAGGGGCGGAGGGGACTGGAGGAGCTGGCTCTTTATGCTCTGCTGAAACATTCATGAGCCCGTGGTTAAAAATAAGACCCAGCTGCAGAGACAATCACGCAGGAAACCCCGAGGAGAGGACGGAACTTAGACTTCAGGAGACAGAAAACAAAGCTCAGTGCCCGCTGCCCGGGAGTTGAGCCCAAGAAAAAGGAGCTGTGATTAAAAATGTGGGGATCAGATCACTGCGGGGTGGGGTGGGGCACAGGGCACAAGTCCAGGGGCCATGATATGGCTCAGTGGTCTTCCCTGGCCAGCGAGGAGGAAACTCCTCTTTGCAGGAAGAGGTGAGCTAGACTAGGCTGGAGTTGCTGCGTGCACTGTCCATCATGACAGATGACATTCCAAGGTATCCCTGGGTGGACTCTGCCCAGTGTGAGACAGAAAAGCAGCTCCAGGTGGTCTGCTGTCCCCACCTGCTCTCCCAGACCTGCCAACTTTGGTCCCGTGATGGTGCAGGGAGGGGCTTGTTCCTCCCACTGAACGGGTGAGCAAGGGGAGATGCTGGGTGGTGAGGTCACTCCCCAAGGTCAGGCCCACCTGCTGGTGCATGCAGCTGGTGCTGCCCAGGCCTCACCTTCATGGTTGACCTTGTAGTGCAAGGTGACAGGGCCGCTGCACCTCTGGATGGTCCAGTGGGCTTCCTCCTTCGTGCATGCATCCAAGGGGACACTCTGCCTTTCGCCTCGGATGCAGCCCTCCAGCTAGATATCAAAGACACATTGCTCTTTCCTGGGCTCTGCAGGGGAGCAGAGCTGCAGGGCTGAGGCTGCTGCGCGCAGGAAATCAGAGCGACCCTCCCCAATCAAACCACCAGCTTAGCCTGCCAAGGGGCAGAGGTGCGTCTGCCGGCATCAGCTCCCGGGGCAGCCTGTGCTTTGGCTCTGAAAGCAGGAGCCAGAGTTGGGGAGAGAAGGGCCCAGGGACACAGCTGGGTCACTGGGGGCCCCATCAGCAGTCAACAGTGGGCACGAGAAGCACCCGCTCCCCGAGTGCCCTGGCCCTCACCAGCAGCAACTGGTGGCCCTCGTGGAGTCCTGCCTTCTCAGCCAGCGAGCCTGGCTTGACGGAGTGAATGAAGCTCCCCCGAGCATTGCCCCCCAGCAGGGTGAGCTGGGTGATGAGGCCGTCGCCGCTCAGCGTGGTGTGCTGCACCGAGGGCCCGGGGCCCCGCACCTGCCCCACCGACGTGACGGAGGGCCGGAAGGGTCTGAGTCAGGATACAGAGTGGCAGTTAGGTAGCAGCAGGGCTGAGGGGACAGGAGCTCTGTCCTGACACTCCACAGGGCTGGGGTGGGGGACTGGAGGGGAGCCACCCTCCTGCCCCTCGAGGCTGCAGTGAGACCTCCCCCAGGGCCTGAGCTGGCCACCCGCCATGCCACCCTTTGAGCGCTGCCCTCTGGGCTCAGCCTGTCATCGAGGGGACAGGCCTGCCGGACATCTGAGTCCTGTTTCTCCACCTCTACCGTGCTAGGTGACCCTGGGCAAGCCCCTTCCTCATGGGTTCAGCTTCTTCCCTGTACAATCCGGGGCCCAGAGGGAGCAACTGCTGACTGGGGATGCTATGACTGGGCTGGTTTGTGGAGGACATGGGTGACGTACATGGTCCCCGCTGCCCGCCCACCCTGGCCTCCCCTGTGCTGTGACCGCCTGTACCTTTCTAGAGAGAACTTCCTAAACATGAGGTTGACCTGCTCCAGGTCGTAGGCATCCAGGCCCTCAGACTGGTGGGAGGAGGAGGAGGAGTGGATGGAGGGTGGGCCGAAGGAGCAGTGGTCGTGGCTGTCATCTGCAGGAGTGAGGGCGCCGTCAGGACCAGAGCAGCCGGGGGAGCACCAAGGAGAGCTCCTGGCCCCCTGTCCCGGGATGGCTGAGGGGAGCTGTGCCAGGCAGCATCTCTGATGCCCCCCGAGGCCCCGTGGGGTGGATGGCCGAGTCCTTACATCCTCTCTAATAAGGACCTTCCCATGCCTCTGGAGGCCTCTTATCAGGAAGCCTTACCAAATACCTATGAGTAGGAACCTTTTTTGTATCTACAAAGTGGAGTGTCCATTAGTAGGTGCTGGTTCTGCTTCTGAACGGGGCCCCTGGACTTTCATTTTGGGCCCTCTCTGAAGTGTCACTACCACCCCCAGCTCCACAGACTACGGGCCTCCACAGACTACCCTGGCCAGGTCCTGAGGACCCTGGGGAAGGTGCCCGCTCCACACAGCACCTGGCTGCTGGGGTGGAGGGAGGCGCACATCCCGCTCAGGCCTGATAACAAAGGCTTTCTGCAAAGAGAATTTTTCCCGACACTGCAAAATACTTTGGATGGCTGCCCAGGATTCTCTTCCCGGCTTCCCCTTTCCAAAACTCTTTCAATTCTTCTCATTACCCAGCCTCGATTAGGTGCTAACCTCTCTTTAACACTTGATGGCTTCAGATGGTCCCCAATTAAGGAGGACCACTAATCTTTCCTTTTATCTGCTGGTAGCCTCCACTGAAACCGGGTGGGGGCAGGGATGGGGAACCCTGGAATGAGGGGCTGGCAGGGCACACCTGGAGGGTTCTGAGCCCTGTCCCCAGGGTTCCAGGGACGCTGCCACCCTCCAGAGGTGTAGCGCCATCTCCTGAGAGGCCGCCTGCATGCCTCCCAAGGCCCTGCTCCACTGGATGCACGCAGCTGCTCTAGGGCTTGTCAATCTGCATCCTCTGCCGGCTGGTTCACAGCTGGGTTACCACGGTGTCTGCCCAGGCAAGGACTTGGAGATGGGAGACTGGATCCCTGGCATCTAGCACAGGCCTGGTGAGCATACTAGGCTGAAGCAGATCTCCTGGCACTGTAAACCACTCTCTGCCCCAGCAGACCAAGCCCTGGTTCCTGGCTCTCGGGGCCAAAGGAATATCCTTTTTCAACACCTCCCTAAGACGAGCTCTGCCCGTGGGTCCATTTTAGGTCTGTCCCGCAGCCTGGGTCCCTCGTGTCTACCCTGCCTCCACCTTCTGTTTCAGGGGATGAAAGTCCCTCTGATCCAAGCCTGCCACAGTTGCAGCCCACCCCCTTCTGCATTTTGTGCAGTCCGGCTAACGGCTTACCACATGCATTTCTTACCAGAGCTCCTGCTTCCAGCTCACTTTTGACCTACCGTTTCCCCTTGCTTCTAAGACCCCATTTTTCCATGTGCAAAAATGAGGATAATAGCAATTTGGAAAGCAGCTGTCGAGACGAGATCAAACTGGACCAGGTTTGCAGGGCGAGCTCCAACACACAAGAACTATTTTTAAAAACCCAGATCTAATTCTGACGCTCTTTCAGCAGCTGAGTGGCCCCTACTGCCTGCCGAGAAAGCACCGGCCCCTGGGTGTCCCCCACCCACAGGAGCTCACCTGATCACGTCAAGCCCGGGGCTCTGAATGCACATGTCTCCTGAGGGCCTACTGTGTGCAAGGTTCCTACCTAGCAGGCCCTGTAGAAGGCTGGGGGTGGCCCTGCTCTCGTTAGGGGGATCTGACAGTACCTACCGTCCAGGTCCAGGACGTCAAACCCACCACTGTCGTTGTCCTCCTCGACTGTGCTGCAAGACAGGAGGGAGGGGTGGGAAAGGGCACTTGTGAGTGTGTGTGCAGGTGGGCCAGGGGAGAAGATTCTGGAATGTTTCAGTGTGGGAGGGAAAGGAAAGTCGGCAGGCAGGCAGAGGGGCTGGGCCAGGAGCCTGTTGGTAAGGGATCCGCTGAGAGGGAAGCAACCCCGGCGACCTTGGGGTTCGGTACCCTCCAGCGGGTGCGCAGAGCCCCTCGACCCCAGCTGCCTTGCATCTGCCTCTCAGCCTCAGACATGGCGCCCACTTGAGGTTCATCTGTGTTTCGATGGATGGGTCAGAGAGAGCAGAGTGCCCTCCAGATAAGGGCGGTAGGGAGCAAGCCCTCAAAGATCAGGAGGTGAGGTGGCCTCCCGAGGACCCTTGAACGTCTCTCCAAGTTGGCCGAGGGGAGCACCCATTGGGAACAGTGCAGGGTGGTCCCACAGCTGGCAGACAGGGCTGGTGGAGGGCTTGGCAGGTCCGGAGCCAGCCGGGGCAGGTTACGCTGCAAGGTCCAGACCCAGGCCCCACAGGACTGGGGATGTGACTCTAGTTTCCCAGCCACTCCTTGCTCTTGGTCATTCTGGAAACTAACACCTGACTTCAAATTTGATACTAGTGCCAAGTATCACACTAGCTAGAAACATCTGGCTCCAGCACTGATGGTTTTAGGGAGGCAGGCAAGCTTCCTGAAAGTGGAGAAGCCATTCTTTACTTTTTAGTGGGAAAAGCCACGCCCTGAGGCTGCAAGACCTAAGCACCTGACAGGGGGATAGCTAATGGCCATCCTGGGAAGGCCACCTTCTATCTCCGCCTCGGCCTCCTCATCTGTACAAAGGGCTCCCGGAGATAGCAAACTCAGGGTGGCAGGTAGACAGGGGGAGCCCCGTGGCCTCCTGAGGCACCTGCCACTCACCTGCGGAGCGGTGCGTCCTCCTTACAGCGCCTGAGGATGGAGTCGTTTCCTGGGGGCTCGGCGGTGATTGACATGATGCTGCTGCGGCTCCGATGGGGCTGCTTCAAACACACGGCACAGACGTGTCACGGGAGCCAGGCACCTCTGTGCTAGTGCCTCTGTGCATAATGCCACATGCACCGGGGACTAAATCTAGCTGGGGCCCACCCCTCGCGCAGCGTGGGCGCTGTGCCTGGTCCTCTGCGGCGACCTTGGCCAGAGGAGGCTGTGTGCTCAGCCTGGGGCAGCCGGGAACTTGCAGCACATCTGCTCTTACATCTGCTCACGGGGAGGAAGGCGGGGGGTGGGGGGATGCAGAGACTAGGGAGGCCAGGGCGGAGCCTCACCACCCCGCTGGGCCTTGCTCCATGTCCCAGGGCTGTGCCTACTGTGGGTACCTGCTCTGGACATAATAAGGAGCTTGGGCTGGGGAGGGTGGGGACAGCTGGGGTGACTTGGGGAACCAGGCCTGCGGGCTCCTGGCAAGGGCTTAAACAGGAGCCTGGGATTTTGCCCCTCTGAGCTGCCATCAGACAGGACTCATTCGTTATAGAATCTCTGCCTCCCCCAGGGCCTGATTTGGGAAGCAGAGCTGACATGTTTCCTGGGGCTTCCCTCGAGGTTAGAATTTCTGATCATGTGCCTTCTGCTGCCTGGCTAAGGGAGTGACATTGGATCTGGGGGCTGGGATGAGGCCTCCTCTGCTCAGGTGGGCTGCAGCGGGGGAGTGGGGTGCTGGGTTAGGGCGTCTGCCTGACGGCCCCTGCCCTGCCAGCCTCTGCGGGGCTGAGCGTTTGCAGAGCTCTGGGCAGCAGCAGCGGCAGTGTTCTCTGCAGCCCCCCACCCTCCTGGCCCCCCTCCTCCTCCCGCCAAGTGTTAAATTGGGAAAGGAGGCAGCCAGGAGGTGTAAATACATCCTCAGGCTGTGGAAACATGTTTAAATAAACATAAGGAAGGCCTGGGCTGCAGCCCAGGATGGAGCGGGGCATGCTCAGCCTGGCAGGCCTGGCCCTGGGGAGGAAGACATGTGGGTCTTGGCCTGCACCCCCGGGACTGGGTTCTGCAGGACTGGGGTGCATGGGTGGAGCCCAGGCCTCAGCTTACCATCTTGGAGAAGGAACTGGTGACAGGCAGTGAGCGGGAGGAGCTGGGGCTGGCGTCTGTGCTGTTGTCTTCATGTCCCTTGACTGTCCTCGTCAGAGACAGGAAAGGTGGTGGAGGCAGCAAGGGGGAGGGGGAAGGAGAAAGAAGGAAATCAGAGTCCCTGGTTGGCCCCAGAACCTCTTGCTAACAAGTGTGGTATCTCTAGTATCTGAAGGGAGAGCCTCAGAACATTCTCTTCTTGTTTCCCCACCCAGCTGCAGGCTGTTTCAGGGGACTGGTGTTTTCTTTTTTGTGGTACTGGGAATTGAATCCAGAGGCAATCTACTTCTGAGCTGTACCCCCAGCCCTATTTTAATTTTTATTTTGAAACAGAGTCTTGCTAAGTTGCTGAGCACTGGCCTGGAACCTGTGATCTTCCTGTCTCAGCCTCCCAAGTACTGGGATTGCAGGTGTGTGCCAACATGCCCGGCCAGGGCACTGATCTTGTTCACCAACACATCCCTGTCTCCAGCCAGGCCAGGCCCAGGGTAGCTCTGTCTAGGCTGAACAACATCACTTGTCACTGGAGCGTATATGTTGGTCCCCAAGCAGGGTCCCCAGTGGGCGTTCTCTGAGGAATGATGCCTAATTCTCCATCATCACAAGGACACCAGCTTTCCCTGCTCGACTGGGCTGCCAATGGAGGACCAGGGCACATGGGCCAAGTCTGCCACTTCCTGAGAAGAGCTGTCCTTGGTGCCCCTGCTCACCAGGGGCTGTCCTGTCCCCTCACAGCCCTTGTCCAACAGCTCTGCCACCCAGGTTCCCCTGCCTCCACCTTGGGGTGTGTGTGTGTGTGTGTGTGTGTGTGTGTGTGTGTGTGTGCGCATCTTGAGGGAGAAACCAAGCACTGTACATCCCTGGGGCCCAGAACCTCACACTAGGTGCTCATCAAGCCTGGCAAAGAGCAAAGAAGCCTCATGGCTCTGCAGCACCCTTCCTTTTCCTCTTGGGGGTAATACTCTTAGTTGCGTACAGGCCTCAGGCCCTTTGCACATCCTTTCTGATAAAGAAGACCATTGAGAAACATTATGTAGCCATGAGGGAGCTGGACTGGGCCCCAGCTCTGGGATCCCTGCCTTCCATGACCAAAGAGACTTGTCCCAAGTCCAGTCTGAACTCCTCACTCACCTGCCCTCCCCAAAGCCACCTGGAGGCCCTCGCCAGGGCAGAATGAAGTCCACTTGCTCAGCACAGCCCTCCAGGCCTGTGGGGTTGCCTGGCCTGCCTGAGTGCTCATTGCCCCAGCTCTGGGCTCCAGGGCAGCAGAGCAGCTTTCGGTAACACACCCTTCCTGGGCTCTACCCCTCTCTCTGCCTCCTCTTGCTAACCTACCGTCACCCCCAGACTTGCAGTGGGGATGAATTCCAAAGGCAGTGTATCTCGGAGAAGTGGGGGCTCAGGGAGAAACCCATGGCCTTGAATGCCCCATTCTGCCTGGCCAAGTCTCAGAGGAAGGTCAGACAGTCCTCGGCTGACAGGCCAGGAGCAAAGACGCACAGCTCCTCGGGGAGTGGCGGATGGGTCGGGGAGGGAACCACAGAGGCCACGAGTCAGTGGTCAGGGCTCCAGGGCCTTTTGAATTAAGATGAACATTAATCACTATCTGATGGGCTCCCACCACCCCAAGACCCCCAAGGCCTAGCCCTCGTCCACCCTGCAGGGTTGGTCGTGACAGTGGGAGAAACAGATGGTCTGAGGGAGGCAGACTGACAGATGAGGAAGGGCGAGAGGGATCCGGGCGTCTCGCTAACCTTGAAAATCTGATATTCGCTTCAGGCTGATGGGGGATTTGGCTCTCTGCAGCTGAAAGAGAGGGGAGGGGAAGAAACAAGACAGAGGACACAAATCAAACAAGGCCCCAGACACATGTCACTGGAGCTAAGAAAAAGTGAAGCGAGGCGAGACTATCCTGCCTCTCGTCCTGTGGCTGCCTGCACACGATGCCTGTCTCCCGTGGCCGGGACAGGACATGGTGGCACAGACAAGCTCCCCCAGGGAGGCCTGGCCCACGGCTAGGAGTGCTAGAGGCGCAGGCCATTGTGTGGAGCACGGGCAGAGTAAGCTGGGTGCACAATGCAAGGGGATTTCAGGGAAGGTCGAGGCGCTGGGACAGGGGTCCTGAGTCTCCCTCGAGGCTCTGCCATGGGCCACGGTGGCAGAGGCCGAGGCAGGTCCAGCCCTGATGAGATGGCCCCATTTATTCATTCATTCACTTGCTTGCTTGAGTCAGCCATGTGCCAGGGACTGCACTGGGCACTGAGCCATGAGACAGAATCACTGCTGTGACAGCATGTGACAGGCACTCAATACTTACTTGGTGAATACGCAAATGAATTTGGAAATAATGCTTATTTCATTCTCTCTCTCTCTCTCTTTTTTTTTTTTTTTTTGCGGTACTGGGGATTGAACTCAGGGGCATTCTACCTCCGAGCTATACCCCCAGCCCTATTCTTTATTTTGAAACCGAGTCTCACTAAGTTGCGGAGTGCCTCACTAGGTAGCTGAGGCTGGCCTCTAACCCGGATCCTCCAGTCTCAGCCTCCCAAATGCTGGGAT
This sequence comes from Graphiurus murinus, assembly GCA_004027655.1. Classification (NCBI taxonomy): domain Eukaryota; kingdom Metazoa; phylum Chordata; class Mammalia; order Rodentia; family Gliridae; genus Graphiurus; species Graphiurus murinus. The sequence goes on along the minus strand of PVLC010011659.1, from coordinate 30,659 downwards.
TACAAGCGTGCGCCACCATGCCCGGCTCATTCTCTTTCTTTTTTAACCCCTATTACATTTATAGGAGAAAGGGATCAGTAAAATCCATGAGTTGGCATGCTTTCTGTTTCTGGGGTTGAAACAGGTCAAGTCACATTTGAGCATCCAGGAGCCATGCAGAGCTGAGCATGGGCTGAGGGGGCTTCCGGCCCTGGGGTTGACCTTGGTGCCTGCCCATGTCCCTGCACCCGGGTACCTGGATGCCCTTCAGGTTCATCCTGCGCCTGGGTGGGTGGTAGGGAAGGAAGTACTTGTTGTCTTCGGGTGACTCCTCTGAGGTTGAGGAGTCATCAGCTTCCTGACCATTGGTCCTGGGGCTGGTGTCCCCAAAGTTCTGAGAGATGATGGTGGCTGGCAGGTTCCTGGGAAGACTCTGGAGACAAAGAGATGCCAGCTCTGGAGACGGGTGTGATGAGCAGCCAGCAGGCACAGAACAGCTGGCTAACTGTGGTGGCACTGCTTTGGGCCTCAGGCTCCACACTTGGCACCACCCCATTTCTTTTCTGACCCGACGTCCACCTGGATGCTGCGGCCTATCGTTCTAGCTCAGCGGTCTCTCCATGTCCCCACCTGCCCCCTGCCAGGGCCTGGGCTGGGCCCTCGCCTTCCTGTACAATAGGAAAGGGGCTGCTCTGTCTTGGCCCCTTCCATCCGGCCTGCCTCCATTATCTTCCCAATATCTAGCCCCATGCCTAAGGAGAAAACAGAGAATATTATTGCTGAACAGTGATGTAAAACAGCGCCAGGCACTATCCTGAGTGCTTTCCAGCTACCGCCTTATTTAGTCCTCCCTGCCAAGGATACAGTGTTTATCATAGAGTTCATAGTCACTGCTTACAAAGTAAGAAGCTGAGCGCAGGTAATACTGGGGACTGAACCCAGGGACAACTTTTGTTTTTTCCTTTCTTTTTTCTCTTGTGATATTGGGGACTGAACCCAGGGATATTCTACCACTGAGCTATACCCCCAGCCCTTTTTATTTTGAGACAGGTTCTCACTAAGCTGTCAAGGCTGGCCTTGAACCTGTGATCCTCTTGCCCCAGCCTCCTGAGTCACTGGGGTTACAGGCAGGTGCCACTGTGCCCAGCTTCCCCAAGGCTGCACAAAATCCCTCAAGGTTCTAGAACAGCTGTCAAGCCCCTCAGTGCACTCAGTGCACTGTGGCTCCCCTGTCCCTTCTCCTGCCTCTCCTTGCCTCTTGGTCCACTGATGGCTGGAGCCCGGGATGACCTGTCACTGCCGGCCGTGCCTCGCCGCTATCCCTGTGGCCAGGAGAGCTCTCTTCCCTGTTTCACATGTGCATTTGGCAGATACTCACCAGGCTCTCCGGTCCCCACACTGGGCTGCTTGTTGGGAACAGAGACCCTTCATGGAGCTCATGCACAGCTCTAGTCTGTGGTGATCACCTGAAGGCCAGGTGTGAGCACATCACAGAGGTCCCACTATGGGGTCAGTGAGGTCATCCGAGAAGGGGCATTGGACACCACCAGGAGGTGAGCATGCCTGGCCAGAGGAAGTCAGGCAGCCGTGTCCCAGGCAGGGCCAGGCCAGCCCAGTCTCCCTCTGCAGGGTCCTCCTGAAGCCTGGAAGTGAAGGCCTCTTCCCTGGGTTCCCATGCCACCCTCGGGCTTGGAATCACAATGCTGTGTTGAGAAGCCACGTTCCTATATCTGCCTCCACTGTGGACTCTGCCATCTCTGAGGGGAGGGGGCCTGAGCAAGTCTCCTCTGGGAGCTGGAGAGCCACAGACAATGACTCAGTGCTTATGTCTGAGTCCCTTCCTTTGTAAAGAAGGAGGGTAAGTGAGTATCCCGTGCAGGACAGTCCTGTGGGTTAAAGGAGCCCTGCGTGGCACCTGCCAGGGACGGTACCTACAGGCCCTCATCTGGCTCATTGGCAGTGTTCTTTCATTCCTGGGCACCTGGGGACCCTGGGAAATGCACTTTGCAACTCACATGTCCATGAATGAACTCATGGGCACCAGAGAGCAGGGTGTCTTAAACTTGATGATTGTCCAGACTGGCGGGGGCGGGGGGGGGAGGGGGTGACAAGGAGGTAATGGCTGGCTGTGGCCAACTGAGAGGGACCAAAGCTCCCAGTGGCAAAGTTGCTTGTCTGAGATCACCTAGCTGGGAAGTGGCCAACCCAGAATCGTACCTTCTACCTTGGAGATGACTGACGTCTACTCAACACTACACAGACAAGGGCAGAAGGTCAAAGGGTTATTCTGAGTATGGGAGGGAAGGGCACACTTCTGGCTTCAAATGGACAAAAAGCCACAGCATGGGCGGCTAGTGCCCTTGGCTGGACATCAGCTGGTGTCAGCAGGGCACACACAGCCCACCTGGTCAAGCGTGCCACTGTCCTTGGAGAGGCGCCGCAGCTTGCTTTCCAGGTTGACGATGCAGGCCTCTCGCCGCACCATCTCGATCCTCATCTCGTCATTCTTCTCCTCCAGCTCACGGATCTGCTTCCTGTACTTGTCCTTCTCGATTAAGCACTGTGAGTACTGGGTCTGTGCTTCATCTCGGGAGTGGAAGGCCTGGAGAAGAGGGACAAGGGTGGCTTTGGTGCCTCCCCCCCCAACCCCCGACAAAACCCGAGAGGTCAGGGACACGCACCATCTGCAACCCAAGTGTCAGCTACAGTGTCCATTGCTTGTTTTATTTTATTTTATTTTGATACTGGAGATTGAACCCAGAGGCACTCTACCTCTGAGCTATACCCCAGCCCTTTAAAAAAATATTTAAAAAAATTTTTTGAAACAGGGTCTTGTTAAATTGCTGAGGGTCTTGATGGCAGAGATTGGCCTGGAACCTGCGATCCTCCAGCCTCAGCCTCCCAAGTACTGGGATTACAGGTGGGCACCACTGTTTCTTGACTCTGACTCTTGGGGTTGACTTCAACCCTCTTCACTGGTGCTGCCCCAGGGCTGTGCATCCAGCTGGTGTTGTGCTCCAGGCACCGAATGAATAGCTTTGACACATACCCTTGGAGTCCACGCCCTGGCCCACTGGGGTGATGCTATGGCAATCATTCTCTTTTTGTAGATGAGGGGGCAGCTTGCATGTGGGGGCACACACCTTATGAGTGGTGGCTTGGATTGGAAACTGTCCTTGCCTGAGAAACCAGGCATTTAAGGACCAAGTTGTTATATGACGCACTGGGGGTCTGGCTCACGCCCCTGTGACCCCCCAAATGCCATGGATCTGAAAGCCTCTTGGGATGGAATTCATCTTTAAAGCAGAAATAGGAGAGAAAGATTCACAATAGTTCCTGTGTCACTGCCAGTGCTCACTGGTGGACTCTGGTGGCCTGGGGCTTGGGTTGTGCTGTACAGCCCTGGGTACCCCAGGCTCTGGGGGTCTTTCATTTGTACCTGGTCCCGCTCCCGCTCCACCTCCTCCAGCTGCAGCATGACTGTGTTCATGCGGTGCTTGTACATTTCACAGTCTTTCCCCAGGGTGGAACACTTGAGCTCCAGGTCTTCCTTCTCCTCCAGGTACTGCGAGCAACACGGGGAATCAATATGCACATCCAGCAATCGATAGGTCAGGGCTAACAGCTGCTTTCTGGCTGTGCCTCCCCAGCCCGTGTGGTCAAGACACAGCCAGTCCTTCTGAGACCCAGCTATCTGATAAAAAGGGACCATAGTAGGAGGCCGGTCAATCAACTAAGGATTGTCGTGGGCCTACTGTGTGCTGTGTAATAGGGGGAAGGGCAATGCAGACACTATGCCTGCTCCTCCAGGGCTTCAGGAAGGGGAAGATAGAAACAACTCATAAACAACTGCAAGGGGCTGGGCGCTGGGAAGCAGCGGGAATCTGTCCCAGGAGCAGATGCAGTCCCTTGAGGGAAATGTGCTCAGGGGTCCTACTGGCAGACATCAGTGCACCCTGGTGAGAAGGGGTGCCCTGGGGGCTCCCACCTTGTCCCGTAGCTCCTCTGCCTGGCGGACCTCCTCCTGCAAGTGGTAGATCTTGCTGACCAGCTCCTGTCGGTCCTCCAGCGCCTCCTTGCGGTCATGCTCCAGGATGTCCAGGATGGCCTTGTCTGAATCCGGCAGGCAGCGCTTGCCAGCCTGGGCGGGCAGGTAGGAGGGTCTGAGTGTTGGGGTCTGGGGTAGGGGGCAGGGTAGACTGGAAGGCAGGGACAGAAGAGCCAGCCACAGACGCTGAGAGAGCAGAAGGTTTTGTGCCAGGAAAGCAGAGGCGAGAAGAGATTTCTCTTGGGGTCTTTAAGCAGCTTATCATTGAAGAAGTTTATCACCTGGAAAGAAGCAAAAAGCCCACTTCTGCTCAGAAATACCCAGAGCCCATTGTTCTGCCTAGGAGCTGAAAGCAGCCCTGGCTGAACACTTCAGAGGTGATAGCAAAGGGAGACCTGTTCTGCTTTGTAGATGCCATCCAGAAATATCAGCTAATCTGCTCTGATTAAAATGGAATCTAGCCTCTGCTGGAAAACAGAGTTGTGAGCCCCAGGAACCAGTACTGTGGGAGCATTTTGGAGGAATCAGAGGGGATGTATTTTTTTTCTTTCACCGCAGATGGATTTTGGAAGGTTATTCCTCAGCGATGTCCCTCTGGGTACCCACATGATTCTAGGGTGACAAAGGCCAGGAGCCACTTGAGGTTGCAAAGAATGGCACAACATGTGTAGCTGAGTTTCTTTAAGGGCAAGGAGGTTTCCTGGATATATTTTTCTTTTTTCACAGTGCCAGGGCATTGATTTCTGTGTGAATAGTGATTTTCATGGAGTGCTTCAATGCAGAAAACATCTTTTTTTTTTTGTGTGTGTAGTACTGGGGATTGAACTCAGGGACATTCTACCTCTGAGCTACACCCCCATCCCTATTTTATTTTAATTTTAAAGCAGGGTCTCACTAGGTTGATGAAAGTCTTAATACTTGCTGAGGCTGTCCTTGAACCTGCGATCCTCCTGTCTCAGCTTCCCAAGAACCGGGATTACAGGCACGTGTCACTATGCTCGGCTAGAAAACATTTTTACAAGTGTGACCTCCCATGATGTCAAGGCTCTGATGAGGGAGTGGTGCAGTCACCACCACTTCACGTCGGAAGAAAGTGTGGTACTCAAGAAGAACATGCACTGTTTGTGGCTCTGTAGTGTCAGCAAGCTGAGACTCTGAGCTCACACCCAGACAGGTGTCTACCGGCCCTACCCTCACCTGTGCGAGGGACTGCTGCTCCTCACCTGTATGATGGACTGCAGCTCCTGGATCTTGGTCTTCAGCATCTCATTCTCCCGCTCCAGTTCTAGGACCTGCTCTTTCTTGGGCCGGTTCTCGATGTCATTCTTCAGTTTCAGCGACTGATTTCTCTCCAGCTTACATTCCTCCTCCATCTTATTCAATCGGTGCTTTAGTTGATCAATCTGAAACATCCAAGGGGGCCGAGGGGGAAAGGCAGGTGGCAAGAAACACTCAGAAGAGGTGGAATCCCCCTGGGGTTCTAGAGTAACCTGTGTCCTTCCCCTTCCTCCTCCTCCTTTCAGGTGATGGTAAGGAAGGGCTCAAAAAAGCTTTCTCCTCTAAAACATCCTCTCTCTCCTTGTTGATGAAGAGTTCCCAAATAGTTAATCTAGAATACTTTTAAAGAGCTCTACTATCTTAGAAAACTCTCATAGGGCTGGGTGTGGTGGCTCATGCTTATAATTCCAGCATTTGGGAGGCTGAGACCAGAGGATCCAGGTTCGCGGCCAGCCTCAGCTACCTAGTGAGGCACTCCGCAACTTAGTGAGACCCTGTTTCAAACTAAAGAATAAAAAATAGGGCTGGGGGTATAGCTCGGAGGTAGGATGCCCCTGAGTTCAATCCCCAGTAGAGAAAAAAAAAAGAAAACTCTCATAGGGAAATTTGCAGGATGAGGATAAAAGATACCCAAGCTGGTGCTCCCCAGGGTGTACTAATTTCAAAGCCTTTAAATGATGGGTTTAAAACAGATCCTTGGGACTCAGGATTCCCCTGAAGAACCCTAGAGCTCTGGAAGGTAGTGAAGAGATGGCTGGGAAGTCAGGGGTCTGGGACACCACCTAATTTCATCCTCCTGGGCAGCTCTGCTTGTAAATGTCTGTGCTCTTGGATTTCACGAAAGACTTTATTTGGGGGGGGGGTGTTACTGGAGATTAACCCAGGGCCATACTACCCCAGAACCATTCCCCCAGCCCAATTTTGTTTTGTTTGTTTGTTTTTTGAAATAGAGTCTTGCTAAGCTACTGCTTGCTGGCCTACAACCTTTGATTCTCCTGCCTCAGCCTCCCAAATACTGGGACTACAGGTGTGTACCACCAGGCCTGGTTTACATAAGACTTTATTTGAATAAATAGCACTGCTGCTAAGAACACAACAACAACAAGAACCTGCTTGGAATCCACTGGAGTCTAAGTTCCTAGGATCTCTGGCCTAAAGGACCTGCCTAGATTGAATGCTAGGAAGAGCAGCTTCTGGAGGGGGCAGCAACTGCATCTGAAAATGGCATAGCTGCAGACATAGTGAGTGTCACCCTCAAGAGTTTGGCCTCAGGAACTGGGGTCAGCAGACATCATGAACCTTTGTGACCAAGCCTGAAAGCAACCTAAACAAGAAGCCTGCACTCAAGGACTGCAAGGAAAGGAGGCACCAAAGGAGTGGGTCATCTTTCAAATCTAGGACCATGGGGAGAACAGCCTGGAGAAATCTGGCAGGTAGAGGGCGGTGACTTTAGCAAGGGAAGGGCTGCTCCTGCTCCCAGTGGCCTGACACACTGGAGAAGAGGGCACAGAGGGAAGCAGGCTGGGGCAGGGAAATGACCCAGTGACGCAGCTGGCTGGATGTTCTTTCGATTCTACACACACTTTCTCTTTCTTGTTATTAATACATCTCCAAGGAAACATCATCTAGGAGGAAGTTCTAGGAGAGAAACTTCCAAGTTCCTGCTGCAGGTTAACTTTCTCAAATTCTAGGTAGAACAGCACAGAAATTTCTCTTTTTGGTTATCCAAAAAAAAAAAAAAAAAAGTCCTTTTTAGTGTGTGTGTGTGTGTGTGTGTGTGTGTGTGTGTGAGACTGAGGATTGAACCCCGGGGGATTCTACCACTGAGCTATACCCCCAGGCTTTTTTATTTTCGAAACAGTTTAAAATAAGTTTTAACTAAGGTTAAAGTTAAGTTACCACACACTGGCCTCAAATTTACAATCCTCCTGTCTCAGTCTCTCAAGTACTGGGATTATAGGCATGTGCCACCTCACTTGGCCTCTTTAGCATCTGTGAAGATCAACCCAAGCATCCTTGGCTGGGTCAGAGCCCCAGTTTCACAGAAGTGCAGGGCTAATTCTGCCAAAAACGTATGGTGGAGGATCTCAGCAGTTCTAGGGCACAGATATTATCTTCTTTATTGTCCCTTACAAATGAAAAACAAAACAACGGAGGCTAGTAGCCAAGGAAGTGGTCAAGCCAGAAGACAAAATATGAACTCAAACCTACAGGACTTCGCGGTTCATGTTCTTAACTGCAATGCCCCACTGCCTGCTATGCCACGGACTCAATTCCCTGAATTCTCCAGGATTGTTTACTGATCTGCCTGCCTCACTAAATTGTAAGTGACCCGAGCAGAGCTCAGGTTATTTATCCCCGTGTTCCCCACAGTGCTTAGCACAGTGCCTTACACATGGCAGGTGCTTAATAAATATTCTCAGAGTCTATTTTCCACCCAGCAGCCAGAGTGGTCCTTTTAAGATATAAATCAGTTGTCACTGCCCAGCTCTCAATCCTTCAGTGGCTTCCCATCACAACTGGAATAAATTCCAAAGTTCTTTCTATGCCCCCATGATCTGGACCCTGGCCATCTCTCCCACCATTTTTTTTCTTTTTTTTTTTTTTGGTACCAGTTACCCATTTGGCTCCAGCCCTACTGGCTTTCTTGCATGCTTGCGTGCGTACACACACACACACACACACACACACACACACACACAGCCACCCTCCCCACCCCGACACACACACACACTTGGGAGCCATTACATTTGCTTTTTCCCCGTCTTGAGTGGTTCCCTCCCTTTCTTCAGATCCTTGCTCACATGTACCTTCTCAGAGACCTTTTCTAAAAACCCTAGATAAAACAGTACCCCTCACTCTCTATCTTCATTCTGTCTTCTCTTCTTGATAGTACTCACACGACAAGGTATTTATGTGTTTGTTTTGGTACTGGGGATTGAACCCTGGGGTGTTCTACCTCCAAGCTACACCCCCATCCTTTATTTTCTTTTTTGCAGTACTGGGATTGAACTCAGGGGCATTCTACCTCCAAGCTATATCCCCAGCCCTATTTTTTATTCTTTATTTTGAAACAGGGTCTCACTAAGTTGGGGAGTGCCTCCTTACTAAGTAGCTGAGGCTGGCTGCGAATCCGGATCCTCCGGTCTCAGCCTCCCTGTTTTCAAACAGGGTCTTGCTAAATTGCTGAGGCTGGCCTCGAACCTGTGGTCCTCCTGTCTCAGCCTCCCAAGTGCTGGGATAAGAGGCATGTGACACAGTGCCTGACACCTTGTATTTGTTTTCTGATTGTAATGTGAACTCCAAAGTGGTAAGACCTTAGTTTTGAGATATGTATTCTTGGAAGAGAGCTGGGTACATGACAGCTCTCAATAAATAGAAGCAAAAAACAATGAAGCACATTCCTTTCCCTTTCTGCATTGGGGAAGTAAACTCACTAATCACGTCAAACACGTGGCTGGTGAGTCGTTCGTTGATAAAGTATTTACTTTCCCACTGGGGCAGGAACCATGCTGAGCTCGGTGGATATTGTGTGGTAGAGTCCTGGCCGCAAGGAGTTCACTCCCTATGGACCGGCTGCTATATCCATTTCCTCATTCATTTTCCCAAGCGTCACGGTTTGGGGTCCTGGGTTCCCCAAGTCCTCTCAACATTGGGACCCTGGGTCCCCCACCTCCTTTTTCACTTTGCCTGAGGCAGAGCCTGTGCGCGCATGCGCAGAAGGATCTAGGCGCGCTAAGCGCCACTGTTTGCACATGCGTAGAGAGTAACTGGGCAGCCGAACTGGAGGCGCTATGCGCGTGCGCACGAAGCATTTAAGGCTCCAGTGCTTGTCTCCTCGGTTCCCACTCAACTCTGGGCACAAAGCTCTGAGTGGCACTGTGGGCGCGTGTTTGCACGTGCCCTCATGAGGTCTTGAACTCCAGCAACACTTGCTTCCCCCTCGCTCAGCTTGGGAGTAGCCCCCGACTTCCCTACCTCGAGTTGAAGGTCCCGGCTCCTCATCACCGCCATGTTTTTCTCTTCGCTGAGCTGGGCGTAGCGCATGGCTAAGGTGTAGTTATCGTCCTTGACCTTGACCAGCTCCTCATTGTAGCCGTCCCGCTCTTCCTTCATCTTGTAGTAGCGCTCCTGGAAGGTCAGCAGCTCCATCTGGGTCAACATCAGCTGCTTCTTCTCATCCTCCAGCTGCCGCGCCTTGGCCAGCAGCTCACAGCGCTGCAGGTCCTTGGCTTTCATCTGCTGCTGCAGCTTGATGACCTCGTTCATCAGGAAGTGTGTGAGGCCCTCATGGCCCTCCTCCACTGCGGACAGGGGGCACTGGGTCAGGCCCGAGGACTGGGCAGGGGAAGGAGAAGGTTCCAGACGCGGGTGGGTGGCATCCCTGCACTCTTTCACTCGCCAACATTTTACCACCTATTAGATATTGGGTACATGGTCTTTGTAGAGCTTGGTAAGAGAGGTCTAGGAAGAGGCATTAAAGAACTCAAAATGATCACACACAACTATAACTAGACTGAGGATTTCACAAAGTAAAGACATAGGTGGTCATGAGAATGTGTAGCGGGGACCAGATCTAGTCAGGTGGGCAGAGGAGTTAAGGCCTCTGATGGTGGAGCCAAAATGTTACATTCAGGAGGGGGAAGGTTCTAGAAAGGTGGGACAACACAGCCAAAGTCATACGGGGAAAAGAGAGGGGCCTTGGCATGTATCAGGGACTAAAGGAAGATCAAAGTGGTGACTGAGCCTAGAGGTGGGGCTGGGAGTGTCTGCAGGGGCTTGAGTGTTAGAGTCTTCACATAGAAACAGTGAAAACCCACTGAAGGGTTTTAAGCAGGGGAGGGCCACATTTAAGCATTGCAGGAGATGAGGAATAGATGAACAGGGTTGATGGGTTTGTACTGGAGACAGAAGATCGATTCAAAACTGTTTAGGAAGGAAGATTAAGAAGATGAGATGCCCAAGGATTCTGGCCCATGGGATAGCGGCAAGAGAGGAGACAGGCAAGGAAAAGATTCAGAGGGGAGAATGATCTTCTGCTCCACCTCTGCGCCACTCACAGGGATGTTCCATAAATACCCAATTCTCTCGGCCCCTGCTTCAATTTGCCCGAGTTACCTACCTTTCATCATTGGGCGAAATAAATGGAGGAGAGCCCCAAGGGCCAATGTGTTACAGACTTGTAGCTTTAAAACTGTCCCACTGTCGACACACACACACACACACACACACACACACACACACACACACACACACCCCTTAGAGTCCAGATGTTGCTGGTGGCCAAGCCGCTTACCCACAATGGTGGAGAATCTCCGGGTGGGCTCCTTCCCAGTTACCAGTTTGTATAGTTCTGGGTAGTAAAATTCCAGGCTTTCCAAGAAGACCACATAGCCTCTTTGCCCTTTGGTATGCAGAATGTCCAACAATCGGCCTAGGGAAAAGGCCACATCACTCCGTGAGAAGAGGACATGTCTGATCTGACTCAAGCCTCCAGTACCCTGGTCTTAACGTCTCTCAGGAAACTCCAAGAGGATAGCCTTACCACTTTTGGACATTTCTGGGTCATAACATGGAATACAGACGATGTAAATTAAAGTGCCAGGTCCTCAGCAGATACTCAGTGAATACTCATTTCCTTTCTCTAATAAATTGGTAGAACTGGGATAAATGGAATTGCAGCCACAGGAAACCAGCAGCTGAGGAGAACTTCCCAATTGATCAGGGCTATAATTAACCATAGAGGCACCAGCTTTCTATGATGGAAGGAAGTCAGAAGCATATGGGATAATTCATGGCTTTATGCGATTCAGAGCAGGAAGACAAATATTTGGGTGTGAAGTGAGGAAAAGTCATAGGAAGGAGGCATAGCTCCATGTTCTTCTTTGAGGTTATTACACAGCTGGAGACATCTTTCACCTACATGTAATCTGCAGAGCAGCTTCCAGTTCCCATCCTACTTGCTGTAGTTTGTATATTCTTCCCTGAAAGGTTCATGAGGTGCGAGCTTGGTCCCCAGAGTGGAGACACTGGGTGGTGGGGCCTTTAAGAGATGGCGCCTAGGGGGAGGTCCTTAGGTCATTTGGGAGTGTGCTCTTGGAAAGGATTGTGGGATCCTCGATTCTTTCTGGCTTCCTATGGGTTGATGTGATCTCTTTCTTACATACTCCTACCATAATGAAATGCAGCCAGGAGGATCCTCACCAGAGGATGCCTGTTGAACCTCCGAAATTGTGAGCAAGATAAACCTCTTTTCTTCATAAAGTTAGCCTGTGTCAGTTATTTTGTTGTCATAATGGAAAACAGTCCAAGACACTACCGATTCCACTGATTGGATACACTTCTTGGTCCTTACTTAAACATTCATTTTTAGACATGTCTTCCCTTGACATCCTAAAACTCTCCCTTTTCTCTAGGACAGATATGATGAATACATTTCATCTGGTGTCAGTCCTGATTGTTTGGTGAAGCTGCCTGGAGCACGGTGCTGGGGATTCCAAAGTTACATCCAGGCTCAGTGGGGAAGCATGCTGTGATTAATTAAGGACATCTGTCATGAATGCAAAAGAGTCAGAGCTTATGAACCACTTACCAGCCATGCTGCAACACAGTGACTTCCAAACCTTTTAAACTGTGGTTCACAGAAAGAAATACATTTTACACCCATGACCTAGTGCCCATACTCAAAGATGTACAAACACACATGTGTGCATATGCACACACAAATATAAAACTAGAACAAGTTTACACACATACTTATTACCCTTACCAAGTATAGCAAAATCCCATGTTCCCCTGGCAGTCTAGAAAAGCATGTGTACCCCTTCTCAGAGTAATGATTGTAAATAGATTAAACATATCAGGTTACAAAGGAAATCACTAACAAATTATTACTTTTTTGGGGGGGGGGTACCCAGAGGCATTCTATCTCTGAGACCTTTTCATTTTTATTTCTTTTTTTAAAAATTGAAACAGGGTTTTGTGAAGTTGCTGAGGGTCTTACTAGGTTGCTGAGGCTGGTCTCAAACCTGTGATCCTCCAGTCTCAGCCTCCCAAGTACTGGGATTACAGGCGTGCACCATAATGCCCAGCTGAAACCAATTATTATAAATTAGTTATGAAATGTTAAACAATTTAATTTATGATTTAGTAATAGATACACTTCTTTGTTAAGGTAGTAAAAATAAGATCTCTTGGCAGGTTTAATAACTGCTATAATTTCAATGGAGAGATGTGTGCTAATGGTATTTTAAGACATCTGTAAAGCCATAATGCGATACAGAGAGAGATACCTGTAATTTTTATTGTTGATGAAGTCAGAAGTATTGCTAATCACTACTGTGATTTGTTGCCTGCTGATATTTGTCATTGAAGGTAATTCTAAGTTTCAGTTTCAGTTTGTAAAATCCAAACTGGGCATGGTGGCACACACCAGTAGTCCTAGTACTTGGGAGGTTGAGACCAGAGGATTGTAGGTTTGAGGACAGCCTCAGCAAATAGCAAGACTCTCAGCAACCTAGTGAGACCCTGCTTTAGGATACAAATGAAATAGGGCTGCGGATATAGCTTGGAGGTGGAAATGCCCTTGGGTTCAAACCAAGTATGAGGAAAAAACAAAGTTTGTAAAATCAAGATATAATTCCACCCCAAGTTCATGGATCCTCTTGAGTTCTCTACATAGAAGCTTTGCAGGGGACAGGAGTCAATGGTGGTCTATGGACTCCAGTTTGACCTAGAGAAACCCCACTTTGGTACCTCGCACTCACTGGAGAGTATATCTGGGGGTGGCCACATGTGGTCACCCTTCCTCTGCCCGCAGCAGCTCTCGCGTTACCTGCCCGGTTGATCTTGGACGGCAGCATGGGCGCGTTGAGAACCTCGTCTTCATCTTGCTCGTCGATGACCTTGCACTGGCGCAGGTAGGGGGTGAGCTTGGCGGGGTTGATGTAGCGGCTCAGCATGTGCCGGTTGCATTCCACGTTGTCCCACAGGGCGTCCTCCTCGTCCTTCAGCGTCTCCATGTAGTCATCCATCTCCGGCCCCTTCAGACACGAACCCAACAAGGTTAATAAGAGAGCCGCGCCAGGACAGCTCGGCGAACTCCTCTGGAGTGATCTTTGGAATACATTAAGTTAAAATAGAGTGCGGTAGAGAAAAGCATATATGGCATTTTACCTTTTAACTGAGAAAGGAAGGGGAAATAAATACAGATATAAATATGTGTTTTTCAGCTGGGCGTGGTGGCGCACACTTGTAATCCCAGCATTCGGGAGGCTGAGACCGGAGGATCCGGGTTCGCGGTCAGCCTCAGCTACCTAGTGAGGCACTCGGCAACTTAGTGAGACTCGGTTTCAAAATAAAGAATAAAAAATAGGGCTGGAGATGTAGCTCGGAGGTAGAATGCCCCTGAGTACAATCCCCAGTACCGCAAAAAAAAAAAAAAAAAAAAAAAAAAGTGTTTTTCCCTTTTATGCCAAACAATGGAAAGATAAGCCATAAAATTATTATTATTATTATTATTATTATTATTATTATTATTATTATTATTATTATTATTGGGGGATACTGGGGATTAAACTTGGAGTTATTCTACCTCTGAGTATACCTTTAGCCTTTTTAAAAAAAATTTTGGAAGAGGGTTTTGCTAAGTTGCTGAGAGTCTTGCTAAATTGCTGAGGCTGGCTTCAAACTTATGATGCTCCTGTCTCAGTCTTGGAAGTACTAGAATTAAAGGCATGTGCCACCATGCCCAGCTTATGTTATAAATTTTTTTAAAAAGGTTGTTTATAGGGAAAGAGGGAGAATCCTCCCACTGAAATGTACCCTTGCCAACTAAGTTTTTATTATACTAAGAATGTATCTTTCTCAAAATAACATATACTATTGTTTTTTTTTGTTTGTTTTAAGATTTCACATAAATGATGTCATACCATGTTTTCATTTTTATCTTTTTCCCCTTCTCTTTTTTTTTAGATTTATCTATGTGGATACATACATATTTAATTCATTCATTTTTAAAAAACAATTTCACTGAAATATAATTCGCATATACAATTGCCAATTTAAAAACAATTCAGTGCTTTTTTCCGATGTATTCATGAGCAACAATCACTATAGTCTAATATTTTAGAATATTTTTGTCCTTTCTAAAAAAAAAAAAAAATCAATGCCCATTAGCAGTCACTTCTGATTTCTCCATACCACCTCCCTCATTGGCAGCCACTAATCAACTTTCTGGTTCTATGTATTTGCCTGTTCTGGATATTTAATATACAGAGAATCATACAATATGTGGTCTTTGGTGGCCAGATTCTTCTTTTGTTGTTGTTTAAATAGCTTTATTGAGATATAAAATCACTTTTTTTTTTTTTTTTTTTTTTTGGTACTGGAGGTTGAAACCAGGGATGCTCTATCTCTGAAACACACTCCTAGCCCCTTTTATTTTTTTATTTTGAAAAAGGGTCTCATTAAGTTGCTGAGGCTGGCCTGGAGCCTGCAGTCGTCTTGTCTGAGCCTCTCAAGCACTGGGATTACAGGTGTAAGCCACTGCACCTGGCTCACTTCACCTTTTTGTGTATAATTCAGCAGTGCACAGAACTGTGTAACTGTTACCACAATCAATTTAAAAACATTTTCATCATTTCTAAAAGGAACCTCGTACCTCTACCAGCCACACTTCATTTCCCTCTAATACTTATCCCTTGGCCCTAGGCAACTGCTAATCCACTCATCGCATCTATAGATTTGCCTTTTCTGGACATTCCATACCAATGAATCATACAAGTTTTAGCCTCTTGTGACTGGCTTCTTTCACTCAGGATAATGTTTTCAAGAAAAATTACCAAGCTGGGCGTAGTGGCCCACACTTTTAATTCCAGTACTTGGGAGGCTGAGATACGAGACTTGCAGGTTTGAAGCCAGCCTCAGCAATTTAGCAAGACTTTTTCTTTTGGTACTGAAGGTTGAACCCAGAAGCATTCTACCTCTGAGCTACACCCCCATCCCTACTTTATTTTTTAATTTTGAAACAGGGTCTCACTAAATTGCTGAGGGCTGAGGCTGGCTTTGAACCTGCGATCCTCCTGTCTCAGCCTCCCAAGTGCTGGGATTATAGGTATGTGCCACCATGCCTGGCTGACTGTTTTAAAATAATAAATAAAAAGGGCTGGAGGTGTAGCTCAGAGGTAGAATGCCTCTGGGTTTAATCCCCAGTTAAAAAAAAAACACAAGTGATTTTACTTTGTATGAATATATGAATATTACACATTTTGTTTATTTCTTCACTCATCGATGGGCATTTGAGTTGTTTCTACTTTTTGTCTATTATGAACAATGCTGCTATGAACATCACATACGAGCTTTTTTTTTTTTTTTTTTTTTTTTTTGCGGTACTGGGGTTGGAACTCAGGGGCTTTCTACCTCCGAGCTATACCCCCAGCCCTATTTTTTATTCTTTATTTTGAAACCGAGTCTCACTAAGTTGCGGAGTGCCTCACTAGGTAGCTGAGGCTGGCCGCGAACCCGGATCCTCCGGTCTCAGCCTCCCGAATGCTGGGATTACAAGCGTGCGCCACCACGCCCGGCTACATACGAGCTTTTATATGACTATATGTTTTTATTTCCCTGAGGAGACAGATACACGAGAATGGAACTCCTAAGGCATATGGTTACCCTATGTTTAACATTTTGAAGAACTGTTAAACTGTTTTCCAAAGCAGCTACACCATTTGACATCCCCACTAGTAATATACAAGGGTTCTAATTTCTCCTCATTCTTGCTAACTCTTGTTATCGTCTGTCTTATTTATTACAGCTCTCCTGCTGGATGTGGGTTTGATTTGCATTTTCCTAATGACTAATGATACTGTGGATCTTTTCGTGTGCGTACTGGTCATTTGTGAAGAGAAATAGCTGTTCAAGTCCGTTGCCCACTTTAAAATTGGGTTGTTTGTCTTTTTATTACTGAATTGTAGGATTTCTTTATGTATTCTGAATGCAAGTTCTTTATCAGATGTATGGCTTGCAAATATTTTCTCCTTTTCTGTAAGTTATCTTTGCACTTTTTTAAAGACAATGTTTGTAGCACAAAAGTTTTAAATTTATGGAGTTCAGTTTGTTTGTTTTTTCTTTTCACTTGTTTTTGGTACACACAAAAAGATCACTGTCTAACTGAGGTGCTGAAGACTTATTCCTATTTTTCTTTTAGAGTTTTATTCAGGCCTATAGTCCATGTGGAGTTATTTTGTGTGTGTGGTATAAAACAGGGGTCTAACTACATTCTTTTATGTGTGGATATCTAATTGAACAATTGGATATCCTCACATTTGGCACCCTTGTTGAAAACCAACTGATCATAAATATACAAGTTTGTTTATGGACTTTTGATTCTGTTCCATTGTTTTACATGTCTATCTTTAGCTAGTACCACATTTTCTTGATTATAGGCATTACACATTACAGGTGTGCACCACCACACCTGGCCTATAGTATGTTTTGAAATTATGAAATACATATCTTCTAATTGTATTCTTTTTCAAGATTGTTTTGGCTCTTAGGTGCCCCTTGACAGTGCCATATGAGTTTCAGGATTAGCTTGTCACTTTCTGCCCCCCACCCCCCCAAAAAAGGTAGTTGATATTTTGATGGTGAATCCACTGAATATGTAGATCAATTTGGGGAGTATTGCTATTTACCAACATCAAATGTTCCATCCATGAACATGGGATATCTTTCTATTTATTTAAATCTTCTTTAATTTCTTTCAGCAATTTTGTAGAGTTTTCAACATATGCTATGGTTTGGATGTTGAAAGGTGCCCAAATGTAAAGGTTTGGTCTTCAGGGTGGTTCTCTTGGGAGGGACTGTGGGCCTTTAGTCTAAAGTCAGGCCTGTGGAAGGTTCTTAGGTTACTGGGGGCATGCCACCAAGAGGCATTGTGGGACCCTACCCATCTTTGTCTCCCTCTCTGCTTCTTGACTCAAGATGTGACTATTTAGCCGGGCGTGGTGGCGCACGCTTGTAATCCCAGCATTTGGGAGGTTGAGACCGGAGGATCCGGGTTTGTGGCCAGCCTCAGTTACCTAGTGAGGCACTCCGCAACTTAGTGAGACCCTGTTTCAAAATAAAGAATAAAAATAGGGCTGGGGGGTGTAGCTCGGAGATAGAATGCCCCTGAGTTCAATCCCCAGCACCACAAAAAAAAAAAAAAAAAAAAAAAAAAAAAAGATGTGACTATTTACTCTGATGCACATACTTCCAACATGATGTGCCACCCTCACCAGAGGCCCAAACCAATGGGGTCACCTGATCTTGGACTTGAACCTACAGAACCATAAGCCATAATACACCTCTCATTACTTCATAAGAATCCTGTGTCCAGTATTTCCTTATAGTGACAGAAAGCTGACTAATACAGTATGCAATTCTTTCACTTCTTTAGTTATTTTTATTCCTAAGTATTTTAGTATTTTGATGACAGTGGGAATGGGAATTATTTTCTTAATTTCACTTGCATAACATTCATTGCTGGTGTACAGATACACAATGGATTTTTGTGTACTGATATTATATCCTGCAATCTTGCTAAAATAATTTATTCATTTTAATACTTTATTAGTAGATGCCTTATGATTTTCTACATATAAGATCATACCATCTGCAAATAGAAATAGTTTTACTTCTTTCTTTTCAATCTGGATGCTTTGTATTTCTCCTCATATAATTGACCTGGCTAGAACCTCAGTACATTATCATACATAAATGAAGGGAGTAGACATTCTCATCCTGTTCTGATCTTAGTGGGAAGGCATCCAGTCTTTCACCATTAAGTTAGATGCATAGTTGCTGTTGTTGTTTTTAATGGATGTACTTTATAAGGTTAAGAAAGTTCCCTTACATTCCTGATTTGTTGTGAAAGGATACTTGATTTTGATTTTGTCAAATGCTTTTTCTGCATCTACTGAGATTATCATGTGATTTTGCTTTTAATTCTATTGATATGATGTATTATATCAACTGACTTTCAAATGTCAAGTAAACCTAATATTCCTGGAATAAGTCCCACGTACCTATGATGTATACATCTTAATCTATGTTGCTGGACTCAGTTTCCTATTTTTTTTCCAGGATTGTTGCATCTGCATTCAAAGATTTTGGTCTTCAGTTTTCTTTTCCTATGGTACCATTGCCTGTCTATCTGTCTCTCTCTCCTTTTCTCTCTATCTACATGTATATCTCTATATATTTTGGTATTGGATTGAACCCAGGGGCATTCTACCTCTGAGCTACACCCCCAGCCCTATTTTTAATTCTTTATTTTGAAACAAGGTCTCACTAAGTTGCAGAGGGCCTCACAAGTTGCTGAGGCTGGCCATGAACCTGCGATCTTCTTGTCTCAGTCTTCCAAGTACTGGGATTACAAGACTGTGCCACCATGCCTGGCCTTGTCTGGTTTTGATATCAGGGTAATTCTGGCTTTATAGAATGTGCTGGGAAGTGTTCTTTCCATGTCAACTTTTTGAAAGAGTTTTTGAAGAATTGGTGCTAACTTTTCTCTGGTTTAGTAGCATTTGCAAGTGAAGACATCTGGGCCTGGGCTTTTCTTTGTGGATTATAATTATTGTTTTTATGGAGTCACTCTCTTTACTTATCATAAGCCCATTCATATTTTCTGTTTTTCTTGAGCTAGTTTCAGTAGTTTGAGTCATTCTTGGAACTTGTCCAAGTTATCTAATTCAATGACAGCAATTGCTCATGGTTTCCTTCATAATTCTTTCACATCACTATAGGTCAGTTATAATGCCCCCTCTTTCATTTATGATTCCAGTAATTTTGAGTCTTCCTTCTTTGTTTCTTCATCTAGCTAAAGGTTTGCCAATTTTGCTGATATGTCAAAGAATCAATTTTTGATTTCATTTTCCCCCAGTATTGGGGATTGAATGCAGAGGCATTCCACCTTGAAGCTACACACCCAGCCCTATTTTTTATTCTTTATTTTTGAAACAGAGTCTCACTAAGTTGTGGAGGGCCTTACTAAGTAGCTGAGGCTGGCTGTGAACCTGTGATCCTGTGATTCTCCTGTCTCAGCCTCCCAAGTATTGTGATTACAAGTGTGTGTTGCCATGCCTGGCTTGATTTCATTGATTTTTCTCTATTCTCTAGTACCAATTTCTATTTTTAGATCCATATATTTCTACCCCACTTCATGCTGTTCACTTTAGGTTTAGTTAGCTCCTCTTTTTCTACTTTCATGAGTAATTTTTTTGAGGTCTTTCTTCCCTTTTATAGCTACAGTTTTTCCTCTGAGCACTGCTTTAGTTGCATCCTCTAAGTTTTGGTATGTTGAGTTTTTATGAACACATTTTCTGATTTTGAATTCTCTTATGATTTTTCTTGGACTCATTGGTTATTTAGGAGTGTGCCATTTAATTTTCCCATACTGTGAATTTCCTAAACTTTTTTCTTTTCTTTCTTTTTTTTTTTTTTGCAGTACTGGATATTGAACCCAGGGCCTTGAACATGCTAGGCAAGTACTTTACCACTGAGCTACATCCCCAACTCCCTAAATTTCATAATGTTATTGATTGTTAATTTAATTATGTTATGGTTGGTAAACTCTATTATTGTAATGCTTTCAAACTTATTGAGGCTTGCTAGTTGGCCTTATATATAATCTATCCTGGAGAATGTTTCATGTGTGTGTTTAAAAATATGTGTTATTCAGCTGGGCATGATGGTGCATGCCCGTAATCCCGGTACATGGGGGTCTGAAACAGGAGGATTGCAGGTTCAAGGCTAGCCTCAGCAACTTAGCGAGGCCCTCAGCAACTTAGTGAGACATGTTTTCAAAGTAAATAAAATAAAAAGGGCAGGGGGTATACCTTCAAGGTAGAATACCACTGGGCTCAATCCCTAGTACCCGAAACAACAACAACAACAAAACAGTGTGCTATTCTGCTGCTGTCAGATGGAGTGTACTGTAGCCATTAGGTCTAATTTGTTTATAGTGCTGTTCAAATCTCCTATTTCTTGGTCTTCTGTCTAGTTGTTCTACCCTTTATTAAAAGTATGGTAATAAAGTGTCCAACTGTTATTGCTGAATTGGATCTTCCTCCCTCCAATTCTGTCGGTCTTTGCTTCATGTATTTGGGATTCAGTTAGGTGCTTATAAGTTTCTAATTGTGATATCTCCCAGGTGGACTGACCCTTTTATCATTATAAAATGTTCTACTTCTCTCTCTCTGGTAATATTTTGGTTTAAAGACTAATTTGTTTGATATTGGTATAGCCACTCTAGCTCTCTTATGGTTGTCGCTAGCATGATATATTATCTTTCTGCCCTTTTATTTTAAATCTCTTTACATCTTTGAATCTCAAGCATGTCTATTATAGAAAGCATATGGGTAAGCTTGTTTTTTAACATCCAACCTGACAGCCTCTGGCTTTTGATTGGTTCATTTTTTATTGTTATCATGCCATTACAAGAATATATAATTACTTAGCTAGTCTCACATTCCTTGATATATATTCCTGATCCTTTTGTACTACACTATACAGTCACTACTTTCTTCTTCTTATTCTTCCTCCTCCTCCTCTTTTTCTTCCTCCTCCTCCTCCTCCTCCTTCTCCTTCACATTCTAACTCTGAGCTATACCCCCATCTCTATTATATTTTGAAACAGGGTCTTGCTAAGTTACTGGTCTTGATTCTGCGATCCTCCTGTCTCATCCTTCCTATACAGTACTTATTATTTTATTTTGTACTAGAGATTGAACCCAGGAGTGTTCTACCTCTGAGCTAGACTCCCAGCCCTATTTCATTCTTTATTTTGAAACAAGGTCTTGCTAAGTTGCTGAGGGTCTTGGTAAGTTGCTCAGGCTGGCCGTGAACCTGTGATCCTCCTCTCTCAGCCTCCCAAGTTTTGGGATTACAGGTGTGTGCCACCATGCCCAGCTCCTATACAGCGTTTTAAAAGGATGTGGTGCCTCAGCAACCTACTGAGATCCATTTCAAAATTAAAAAAAAAAAAATAAAATAAAATAGATCTGGAGCTGTAGCTCGGGGTAGAATGCCCCTGAGTTCAATCCTCAGTCACACACACACACACACACACACACACACACACACACACACTGGATGTGGTAACATGAAAAAAATCCCCAAGACATTTTTTTTTTTTTTTTTTTTTTTTTTGGTGCTGGGGATTGAACTCAGGGACATTCTACCTCCGAGCTATACCCCCAGCCCTATTTTTTATTCTTTATTTTGAAACAGGGTCTCACTAAGTTGCGGAGTGCCTCACTAGGTAGCTAAGGCTGGCCGCGAACCCGTATCCTCCGGTCTCAGCCTCCCAAATGCTGGGATTACAAGCGTGCGCCACCACGCCTGGCTCCCAAGACATATTTTTTAAAGTAAATTTCAAGCCAGGCGTGGTGGCGCATGCTTGTAATCCCAGCATTCGGGAGGCTGAGACTGGAGGATCCCGGTTTGCGGCCAGCCTCAGCTACCTAGTGAGGCACTCCACAACTTAGTGAGACTTGGTTTCAAAATAAAGAATAAAAAATAGGGCTGGGGTATAGCTCGAAGGTAGAATACCCTGAGTTCAATCCCAAGTACTGCAAAAAAAAAAAAAAAAAAAAAAAAAAAAAAAAAAAAAAAAAAAAAAAAAAAAAAAAAAAAAAAAAAAAAAAAAAAAAAAAAAAAAAAAAAAAAAAAAAAAAAAAAAAAAAAAAAAAAAAAAAAAAAAAAAAAAAAAAAAAAAAAAAAAAAAAAAAACCCAAAAACAACAACAAAAAATAAATTTCAGAATACATATAATATGAAATAAATTATGTAATCCAACACAAAGCAGGATTGTAACTATACAGTTGCTTGTGTGTGAAGAGAGAGGGAGAGGGAAAAGGAGACGGAGAAGGTGAGGGGGAGCACGGAGAGGCAGAGGTTCTATCTGAGAAAAGGAATGAGTTCCGAGGTTAGTGGTCAACACTTTCAGTATTTTACAAAAAAGTACACATCTATGAATTTCATGTATAGTTTGAAAAATAGAGAAGAAAAGCTAGTGAAGACAAAAGCCAAGTCTGGCACAGAGGGTGGCAATATCTAGTACCCATCTCTACACCACTTCCTCTTTGAGAGCCACAGCCCTGGTGTCTTGCCTGTGCCAAGTAAACCCCCTGGCCACCCTCTGGTCCAAGGAGGACCAGTCACAGGCTGGACCTGGACCCTTCAAATGGGGCCAAAGAGAGGCAGTAGGGTGGGTGTGTGCGGGAAGCCAGAGACTCCAGCTGGGTCATGGGAAAGCAGAGATATAGGGAGGTGGAGGCTACAGGGGCAGAAAAGGGACGAGTGGGCAAAGGCAGATGGGAGACACGAGGCCCCATGGGAAGTGACACCTCCCCTGGTGTGTAACTCAGCCCTGTCCCCCTGAACCTCAGCCACAGCCCCCCCTTTTTTCTTGTGGCATTAGGAACTGAACTCTGGGGCATTCTACCTCTGAGCTACACTCCTCGCCCTTTTTATTATTATTTTTTTTTATTTTGAAACAGAGCCTCACTAAATTTCTGAGGGTCTGGTTAAGTTGCTAAGTCGGGTCTTGAACTTGAGATTGTCTTATCTCAGCCTCCACAGGGCTGCACTGGCTTTTTTTTTTTTTTTTTTTTTTAATGCACAGTGCATAATTGTTATTCATAGTCACCCTGCTGTGCACTGCAGAACTTTTTGCTCCTAACTAACTGTCATGTAACTTAGTGCCCTCAACCAACCTTTGCCTGCCTCCTCCCCTCCCTCCTCCCCTCCCTCCCTCTCTCCCTCCCTCTCTCCCTCCCTTGCTCTCTCTCTCCCTCTTTCTGTCTCTGGTAAGCAGCATCTATTCTCAACTTCTGTGAGATCAGCTCTTTTGGATTCCTCCTGTGCATGAGATCCTGCTGCACTTGTCTTTCTGTGCCTGGCTTCTTTCATTTAACATACGACCTTCAGTTCCCTGTGAGCCCTTCTGCTAATACCTGACACCACCTGTGTCACCTGGGAGCCTGCCATCCCACCTAACAAAACTATGCAGGAACAATGGCT
This sequence comes from Graphiurus murinus, assembly GCA_004027655.1. NCBI lineage: Eukaryota > Metazoa > Chordata > Mammalia > Rodentia > Gliridae > Graphiurus > Graphiurus murinus. Next base: position 7,288 of record PVLC010011659.1, on the reverse strand, counting down.
CACTTTGACCATGACTAGTGACGACCATTTTCATTCACAAAGGAAAAATGTACTTACCTTTATTCTTTTTGAAGAGCTGACATCCTGACACTGATTCCACAAATTGTTTCCTGAGCACCTGGTGGCAGACCCTGATGTCCTTTATCCACACCACGCCTGACTTTTCCTGCTAACACAACCCCAGGTTTTTTTTCCAGGAATCGGGCACCTCATGCTCCAGGGAGGCCGGGCATCTTCTGAGCTGCGTGTTAGAAATAAGCATGGGAAGCTTCGTGGCCCATGCAACCTGCAAGAAAGTCCATCAGGAGTGCTTTTGGTGGTTTTCCTTGAACTCTGACACGAGTACAAGAAAGACACGCTGCCATGAACTTTTGGATGTTAGTGTAATGCTCAGGGTCGTTGCATCCAGCTTGTGACCCGAGGACCAGAGGGAGGGCCGATCAAAGAGGAGAGACCAGTGTCCTAGAGGATGCTCCCTCATGGCCACTGACCTAATTAACCTGGATGTCTTCTCCTGCCCCTTGGGACTCCAACATCCAGAAGATAGGAAGTGCCCTCTGCCTTCAGCCAGGTAATGCTGGGCCTCCTGCCATTTGCAGCCCCAAACCTCCTCTAATAAATGCATCTCATTTGTGTAAAGACGTGCCCAGCATCCTGCCAGCAGGAGAGAACTGAAAGTCAGGTGCTAGGAGCTTGCACCTGGCGGGGGTCTGCAGCTGCATGCCCAGGAAGCCTTGCTTCTGCCCTTCACGGACAGGGCGGCTGTAGTTGGCATGTGTGAAGCCACAGGTACGGAATGTTCAGGGCCATTTCCTTGACACCCTGGGTGCCAGCGTGGCCACCTGGGCAGTGCCAGCAAAGCAGGAAATGACTAGGGCAAGATCTTTGCAAATCAGAGATGAAAGGGACCCTCCTGCCTCAGAGGCACGGCCGGCACAGACCAGCCTGTGGTCTTGCATCCTGAGCACTCCGTGCTTGCGGCACAGCTGCGGAGCCATTGTGCTGAGTGGAGCTGACCACGTATGCCCGGTGGGTGCCAGGTTGGGCACGGAGGGCACGGAGCTGCTTCTCAATAGCCCCACCCCTCGAGGGGTTCTGAGGTCAGGGTGGGTGTTGGCCACCTACATGAATAGCCGCAGTGCAGCATGAGGGTGGCGCCTGAGGCTGGCCTCGAACCTGTGGTTCTCCTATCTCAGCCTCCCAAGGACTGGGATTACAGGAATGTGCCTCTAGGCCTAGATCATATGTATTTGATTTTTCACACTGGGGTGTGAAACCAAGGGCACTCTATCTATGAGCTACCCCCCAATCCTATTTTTTTTTTTTTTGAAATGTGGCCTTGCTAAGTTGCTGAGGGTCTCACTAAGCTGCTGAGACTTGGTCTCAAATCTATAATCCTCCTTCCTTCAGCCTCCCAAGTACTAGGATTACAGGCATGCACCACTGTGCTTGGTTCATATGTATTTTTTAAATGTGCAAACGATTTCATGGACAAAGAGCATGAATAATATAGCTAGACTCAAAAGAGAACAAAATGTCTCGGGCCCAATTTCAAAGGTATTTTCTCTTCCAAACACTGCATTGTAACTCAGCCGACTTGGCCTCCTCATTGGGACCACCCCAGTGATGTGTTTCAAGCGCCGGGCAGTTCCTTTGAAAATAATTTGCCCAGAGATGCACTCTTCAACACTCAGGCCCTGAATTTGAATAGCCGGCTGGGCTGGATGACTGACTCTAACCTCCATCTCAGCCAGAGTGGTGGCTGCCCTGCCCCAGCCCCCAGCAGGCTCTGACTTCCAGTCTCAGTCAAATCCTAGCTGGCTCTGCTCTCTACAAACAGCTGAAAAGCAAGTTCAAGGCTCCCGGGCGGCTCCACGGGCAGGGCCTCTTTGCTCACATTTATCTGGGACGAGCAGGACAAGGAGACCGCCTACCCGTGCACAAATTCCATGACAGCTGCTGGGCTCCCTCCCTGGCTCATTCAGTCAGGACATTTATCATGTGGCTTCCTCTTGCTGTTACAATAAATTTTAAACTCTTGATCTTGGCCTACGTGATTTACCTTCTGCTGCTCCCCCTCAGTCTCAGCACACCCGTATCCCAGGCACGCTGGGCATTTCTCTGTCCACCAAACTAGGACTCATCTCAGAGCCTCCTCCTTCTCTTCACTACCCCCATCAAGTCTCAAGTAACCCCCCCATTCTATAAAAAAGAGATAATATACACAAAGTACCTGGTTTGTAGTAGGCGCTCAGTAAACAGGAGCTGCAAAACTGTTTTTGAGGCCTGATGCTTGCTCTTCTGGATGGATCTTGTCCTCCCTCGAGCCAGTCTCCTGCGGGATCTGGGTTGAGTTGGTGGGATCTGCAAAGGGGAAGACAATCAGGCTAGGAGAGGGAGTGGAGGTAGAGGGTCTGAAAGGGGTACCCCGCGTTGGGAGAGAAGCCCAGGAAATGGAATGCCAAGGTGTGCGTCTCTTCAGGTGACACCGGGAGCTACTCAGGGCTTCTGTTCTGTCCAGTGGGGTTGACAGCCTGGAAGGCCACTGACCACAAGTTCTGAGCTCTCCAGGGTGGAGAAACGGGCAGATAGTGGCCTTGGGGTAAGTTAGGACCCCCTGTGGAAGGTCTTCACAGGGCTTGGCAGAGTACGCATACTCCAATCAGCTAAGAATTTATCAGGTCAAAGGCAGCAGAATGAGCCAGTCCTGGTGGCACAAGCCTGTAATTCTAGTACTTGGGAGGCTGAGACAAGAGCATTGCAGGTTGGAGACTAATTTATTGAGTCTCTCAGCAATCTGGCGAGACCCTGTTTCAAAACAAAAAATTTAAAAAGAGCGGGGGCTGTAGCTCAGAGGTAGAATGCTTCTGGGTTCAATCCTCCCTACCAAAAATAAAACAAAACAAGACAAACAAAACAGCAGTGAAGGGTTCAGTCCTCCCTACCAAAACCAAACCAAAACAGCAGTGAACCATGTTCCTGAACCCAGAAGAGTTTCCTTCACTGTGAATTAATTACAAGCCTCCAGCTTGCCAGGGATCCAGGCAGGGCCATGCCGAGGCACATGGCTCTGAAATTTCCCAAAGGTGGTGTTTCTTATGGTTTCTGACACGGTGGTTGCTAACGCCCAGCTCAGCCGTGCGGACCGGCTGTGGTTGTGGGATTTGGAGGCAAGAACAGTTCTCCCCTGGGAAGGAAGGCCAGGGAGGGCGAGGGAAAGGTGGAGTGCAGAAGGTGAGGGGGCCCTGCACCTGCTCCAGCAGCTGCCAGAACCAGGGGGTCGGCGGGCAGCTGCTCCAAGACCCCTCCACTCGGGCCCTGGGACGCTGCCGTTTAATCAGGAACTTGCTTGGTTTGGGCTTTAGGCTTAATCACAGGTGACATCAGATCCCCCAGGGCTGACAGACTCCGCTCCTGTCAGGTGTCAGCACGAGCTGGGAGAAGCTGTCAGAGCCCTCACCCCCAGGGAGGTGGCAGGGACATGCATCTCTGGAGGACACTGTCTCCTTGGTCTCCTTATAGCGTCCCTGCGCAGTGGTGGGGATGAGAGCAATAGGATGGCTGCCCAGGACCGTGGGGTGGGACTGTGGGGTGAGGGGAGGTGACCTGAGAGCCAAGTGCCCCAGGAAAGGCTGCCACCCACAGGCCAGTGAGCAAACGCAAAGGGACTTTTTTTTTTTTTTTCTTTGTACTGGGGATTGAACCTAGGAGCACAGCACTTCTGAGCTACATCCCTATCCACGCCCCCCCCCCTTCTTATTTTGAAACAGATTCTTGCTAAGTTGCTGAGACTGGCCTTGAACCTTCAATCCTCCTGTCTCAGCCTTCCAAGTATTGGAATTACAGGTGTGCATCACCATGCTTTATTTATTTAGTGGTACTGGGAATTGAGCCCAGAGGTATTCTACCTCTGAGCTACACTCCCAGCCCTTTTTACTTTGAAACAGGGTCTCACTAAGTTGCTTTAGGGCCTCACTAACTTGCTGAGGTCGGCCTTGAATGGGTGATCCTCCTGTCTCAGCCTCCCAAGTACTGGGATTATAGGCATGCATCACTGTGCCCAGCTATGCAAAGGGAAGTGATACTCTTCTGCATTTGCCTGGTTTTTCTTTTAAAAACAATGCTTCTTTTAAGAAGAGAAGTTTTTCATTTATTTTTAAATTGTAAGAAAGGGAAAAGAAGTTTGCACAATCTTGTCCTAGCTGTTCTACTTTCCTGATGTCAGACTGGGGGAGCAACTGATAGTGAGGTTGCACTTTTTGTTTCTGATTTTAGAACTTCGATTATTGTAACCTTTGAGAACTTGGCCTCAAGATCAAGGTCAGAGTAAACTTCTAGGTTTCTGTCTTTTTTTTTTTTAGTACTGGGGATTGAACCAGGAGTGTCTGCCTGTGAGCTATTTTTTATTTTGAAACAGGGTCTCACTAAGTTGCTGAGGCTGGCCCTGAACCTTCGATCCTCCTGTCTTAGCCTCCCAAGTACTGGGATTACAAGGACTCTTTGAGGTAAGTGGTATCATTGCCACATCACCATTTACAGCCAAGAAAATACAAGCTTGGAAATTCAAGGTCATACAGCATAAAGGTTGTATCTGGACCTAAAGTTCTCTAACTCCCCTTCATCACTCATACACAGCTTTTGGAATTGCTTCCCCTAAAAGGTTTACTTTTTAAGGAGCTATGACCAGAAAGTGTGTGTGCAAAAGCTCCCTGAAATGTCACTTTTAATATACAAGCTTAGGGAGAACTAAAACCAGGTTCTAAGAGGGTGGGCGCGGGCTGGTCCACAGGGAAGTGCACTAGTTGGCAGGTGGAACTCACACACACAGCGTTTTGTTGCATGTGTATGGCTAATAAATATATGGGAAAATGTTCAACATCATTAGCAATGAGGGAAATGCAAATCAAACTGCACCGAGGAGACTCCATCTAACTCTAGTTAGAATGACAATCATCCAAAAATGCAAACGATAACAGATTCTGGCAAGGATGTGTGGAAATAGTAGCTCATATACCCTGTTGGTGGGATAGTAAATCACTACAAACACTGTGGAGATCAGTACGGAGCTTCCTCATAAGCCTAGGAATAGAACCACCATGTGACCCAGCTCTACCGCTCCTCGGTAACTTTCAAAAAGAATTCAAGTCAGAATACTATAGTGATACATGCATACAGCTCTACCGCTCCTCGGTAACTTTCAAAAAGAATTCAAGTCAGAATACTATAGTGATACATGCATACCCAGGTTTATAGCAGCCCAGTTCAGAATAGCCAAGCTATGGAACCAGCCTAGGTGTTTGTCAACAGAAGACTGGATAAAGAAAATGGTATACACACACAATGGAACTCTACTCAGCCATAAAGAAGAACAAAATCATGTCGTTTGGAGGGAAATGGATGGAACTAGAGAATATTATGCTAAGCGAGGTCGGCCAGGCTCAGAAAGCCAAGGGTTGTATGTTTTGCAGCCTATGTGGAAGCAAGAGAGAAAATAGGAAGCAAAGGGGCTTTCATATAATTGAAGAGAGAGAGAGAGAGAGAGAGAGGGAGACAGACAGACAGACAGACAGACAGACAGACAGACAGACACACACACACACACCATGGAATAGTGGAAGGGACTGGGGTAGGAGAAAGATTGAGGAAGGAAACAGTTCAAGTCATGTCTTGTTCATACATGAAGGCATCACCACCAGTCTCACTAACATGTATGGGGAAGGAGGAAGAGGAGGGGGAGGGGGGCACATAGGAGGAAATACACCAAGGGCTGTGCGCCTGCATATTTGTATTACTTTGAATCTCACTATGAGACATAATTGAAATGCACCAATGAAAGTATATATTTATAAGAAAAGAATAAACAGAGAGCCAGGATCACTTGATGTTTGAAGGAAATTGCCACTTGAAGGCAGAGATCAAGAGATAAACTGATACAAGGAAGCTGCAGGAAGGAGACATTGGAATGAATAAGTCAAAACAAAAAAATAGGACTGATAATTAAGATCCACTAAGAGAGAAGATAACCCAAAACAACAGTAGGCATGCTACGAAGAGGAAACAAATAGAACAAGAAGCAGCTCTTGGCAATTACAAGCAAGGCAGAAAATATTTAAAACCAACAGAAGTGCCAGGTCAGGTGGCTCACTCCTATAATCCCGGTACCTGGGAGGCTGAGACAGGAGGAGAGTGGGTTTGAGGCCAGCCTCAGTAACTAAGTGAGACCCTATTTCAAAATTTAAAAAATATAAAAATGAAAAGGGCTGCGGCGGGGGGGGGGGGGGGGGGGGGTGTAGTTCAGAGTTAGAATGCCCCTGGGTTCAGTACCAAAAAAAAGAAAAAATGTTAGAAAGATAAAGTTGAAGAAATTTTCTAAAAAGTTGAAGAGAAGGAAGATAAGAAAAGGGAAAAAATAAGGTCAATTTAGAAGGTCTCATCTCTAATAAATAGAAACCTTGGAAGGAGATTGTGTTTCTTTTCTTGTATATCTTTTTGGGATATAGTATAAATTAAGTGATGGAATTATCAGAGAGATAATGTTGGAGATTTCTCAGAATGTAAGAACATGAATCTTCAGATTTAAGGAGCCTTTTGAATACAATAAACCAGTGGATCATGGTGAAATTCAGAGTACATCATTGTGGAATTTCAGGCCACCAGAGAATAAGAGAAGTCCCTAGAAGCTTCCAGAAGGAACACTTCAGGCTGCACACAGAGGCCTGGAAGCAAGTGTGGTGCCAGAGCTCTCAACAGCAATACTAGAATCTGGGAGATGGAGAGGCAATGCCTTTATATTTTGACACAAAATACTTTTTAACTTAAGGTTCTATACTCACCCAAATTATTACATGTGAAAATAGAATGGACTTATTTTCAGAAAGGTACAGGCTCTAAATATTGGTCTCCTGTATACCTTTTCTTAGGATACTCCTAAAGGATATGCTCCAGTAAGATTATGGGAAAAGCAATAAAAAAGGATAGAAGCTGGGCACAGTGGCACATGCCTGTGATCCCAGTACTTGAGAGGCTGAGAAAGGAGGATTCTAGGTTCGGGATGAGCCTCACCAACTTAGCGAGACCCTGTTTCAAAATAAAAAGCAGAAAGGGCTGGGGGTGTAGTTCAAGGGTAGAATGCCTCAGGCTTCCCCAATACTAAAAAAAATTTTAAAAAAAGGAAGAGGCAGGGGGAAAGGGAGAGGAAGAGGAGGAGGAGGAGGAGGAGGAAGAGGAGGAGGAAACTGCTTAAGAGGAAAGGGAACTTTTCTTAGGAGGAAAGCAGCCATGAAATTCA
>PVLC010011658.1:0-46366 GCA_004027655.1 Graphiurus murinus | reverse complement strand
CAAAATTAAGGCACCAGCAGATTTGGTGTCTGGTGAGGGCCCATTTCCTGATCCATAGATGACACTTTCTCATTGTGTCCTCCTGTGGTGGAAGGGGAAAACAAGTTCCCTTGGGTCTCTTTTACAGGGGAACTAATCTCATTCTGAGAAGCTCAGCCTCATAATCCAATCACCTCTCAAGGCTTCACTTCTTAACACCATCCTATTGGGGGTTATGGTTTTGACATGCTGATTTGGAAAGGATGCGAACATTCAGAGCCTAGCAATCAGATAATATTTACCTGTTAACAAATGGGTATCCCAGGTGCCCTAATTGAGTCTTCAGGGTTATCATAATGTTCAAAGTTTAATTTACATGATTTGACACATTAGAGAGACCAAGTATCTTATTGTCTTATAGTTGAAGAATAAATCACATTTTAATTCCCCTTATAAAATGATATTCTTAGAAATTCCAAAATGCTTTCATAGATTATCCTTAAAGAGATTTTGCATTTAATGGGACTTTCTCCCGAGTTCAAATCCTGTCAAGGTGCTCAGAGCTGGGCATTGTAACACCTGTCACTTGAGAGATTCATGCTTCTTTTGCCTGATTGTTCTTGTGTGTGTGAGAGAGTGTGTATGACAGTCCTTCCTAACATTTTTTCTTTTTCTCCTTCTTTGGGTATTGCTTAAAGAATTTTGTGTCCTCTAAAGTTTGTGGGGGTTTTTTACACTGTTTGACATTTCAAAGTATACTTTCAAAATCCTGGTAAATCTATGTGCTTTGCTTATCCCTTCTTATTTATATTTTTGGCCTTTCCCTGCTGGCTATATAAACTATTTACACTCCTTTAGTTTTTATTCTGCCTGCAGGCTAATTATTTGACTTCACATGCATTTTATTTTGTGATTGCATTTGTTTTCAATTATTTTCTCAACATTGCCAGAGAGCCTTTAAAGATACACATAGGGCTGGGGCTACGGCTCAGTGTTAGAATACTTGCTTAGTATGTTCAGGGCTCAGGGTTCCATCCCCAGCACTATAAAAATAAAGAGTCAGATAGGCATTCTTCTACCATCCATATGTTAATAGCTCTCTTCTAGGGTTCTAGACATAAATTGATATGTTAAGTTCTCCATTTTTCTTTTTTCCCCATTATAAATACTTTAATAAGTTTAATAATGTGACTCACTGCCCTTTCTACTCACAGCTTTCCTGGTTCTTTATGTGGGAAAAAATAATATAATTATTTTATATCATCCTGTTACAAATGAGGCATGGGATAAATATTAATTTAATATATTTCTTTATTGCATAAAATTCTTTTCCACAGACAAGAAAGAAGGAGGTAACTTTACCAAAAGGGTGAAAATCAAGCTGATTAATTCGACATTTCTTAAATTTACTACTAATTATATATGAAATTACCAAGGAAAAAAATCAACTCTGATTTCATTTTCTAAATCCTATGATAATACTGCACACGGAGAGATCAGTGTAATAAATTTGCTAAGCCTAACTACCGTGCTCGGAGGATAATCAAGGATTTAAAAAAGGCACATTTTCAAGCCTACAATTTGGCACTTAAATTGTAGAATATTCCAGTACCTAGAATCAATCTGCAGGAGATGTGGACAATCTTTGATGAAGTTCTCAGTAACTTCATTCTTTTTTTCAAGAGAGGGAGGTCAGCAGATCAGATGCTCCCTTTATAAATTAGGCTCTGTGTTTTACAGATAACAAAATGCCCAGTCAGTCACAGATCAAATGCTAAGAGGAAGAGTTGAGTCACCCAGGATAGATATAATTGCATAAAGATATAATGCCTCCCTTAGATTTCTAAGCTATTTAGATTTCCCCTGAATCTCAATTCCCCTTTAATCATATGAAAATCAGCATGTTATTTATATGGTCAGTGATAAGTGTAATTGCAGTTATTATCATATAAAATACATCAAACCACTAAATTTTTATCCTATTTCTCTCGTATTTGTATTAGCATGGCATCATATCTCTAAGCTTTGATTGAATTATGTTAATGGAAAATATACTTCTAAAAATAAGGGCGGGAGAATCAATTACTTCCACTAACACTAGTCTCTGTCCATTCACATTCCTTAAGAAAGATACACAGTTTTTCCCTTGGAGTAAACATGTCAAACACACACACATTCCCTGTCTTTTTGAACAAAATAAAAAATTTGGAGAAAAAAGGGAGAAAAATGTGTCCCTAGGTAGGTTTTCATGCAAATGTTTCCCATTTATATGAAGTATAAGAATATATAGAACTATCTAGGCCTCTCACAGTTCATCAACATTCTTTATAAAGGACATTCAGTGTTATTTGGAGAGAAAAGTTTTTTAAAAAATTCTTTTTTAAAAAATCAATATTTCCAAATGCATTCTGTTTTTCTTTTGTTATTGTTTTGGATCTACTGGAAGCCCCATCTCAATCCATATTTTCCTTTTTTTAACTAAAATGTTATATATTCTTATTTTTGTGCTATTGGGGATTGAACCCAGGGGCATTCTACCTCTGACATACACTCCAGCTCTTTTAGTTTTTTGTTTTGATACCTTGTCTTGCTAAGTTGCTGAGGCTCTTTGAATGTGCAATCCTCCTGTCTCAGTTTCCCATATACCATGCTTAGCCAGAGGTTATATATTGTTTGTAATTTTTTTAGTAGTTACTTTAGAAATTTCAACATAAATACTCACCATAAAGATAGACTGTGTTAATTCTCCTGCAGGACAATATGAGAAACTATAAATAATTTAAAATTCAAGTCACTGTCTCATCAACTAAACTTCTGTAAGGTGGTATTTTAAGTCTTCCTTACTTTTAGCACCATAGATTATGTTAAAATTTTAATAATGATGTACTGTTATCCACATGGTTACTGAACTCTGGGCCCAGGTTTTCATGTTCCATCTCACACTCTCTGTTCACACTCATTTTCATTCTAGAAAATATTACTGGTGATCTGCTCATCCTAAGTCTCGTCCTAAGTACTCCCTGGGTTTGTCTCTAATTCCCTCATCATGTCTACATCGTGAAAGTGTTATTAGTATAAATGTGCAGGTCAACAATTTTCTTTCAGCACTTTGAAGACGTACCTCTGTGTCTTCCATTGTTCAATGTTGTTAGGAAGATACCATTTTCAATGGAAAAATCCCCCCTTGAATGGTGCCTATCTTTTTTCTAACTGCCTGATGATCTCCTTTGTGTTTTGGGTCCTCTGAAATTTCACTACTTTGTGCATTGCATAGTATGAATTTCTTTGAGTTTATTATTCTTAGAATCAGTGCTCTTCATCACTTCTGGAAAATTAGCAGGCTTTTTTTTTTTTAACTCTTTCCTCTTCCCCTCTCTTATCTCCTGCTAGAACGCCATGAGAAATATATTATGCCCTTCCACTCTATTCTTTTCTTGTCATCTTGCTTTTATGCTTGCATCTATTTGTTTCTCTGTACCTCATCCTCTTCTACTTTATAGTTTATACAGTCTCCCTTCAATTGTGTCTTATTGGCTCTTGACCTTACCTACTGAGTTCTTAATCTAATTATTCTCTTTCCTAATTTATAAAATTATATTTGGTCATTTAAAAATATGCCTAGTCAATTATTGTAGTCTCTTGTTTTTTCATCATATTCTGATACTTTCATTTATAATTTATTCAACATATTTAATTTTATCTTCTGTATTGACTTCAGACTTCACTGTCTGAAGTCTTTGTTCATCTGACCCACAGCCTGTCATTTATGCTTACTCTCCCTTATGAGACTTGATAGCTGGCTTATTTTGTGGTCTTCATTATTGTGACCTTTGCTCCATAGGAATTATTTGAAAACTAGATTTAAAGAAATTCCTTTAGGGAAAAATCTGCTTGTGACTCTGGCAAGTACCTGGGGATGTTTCTTTCCTGGAAAAACATCAAATTATTGGATTCAAGGCTTTTCCCACCACACAGCTAATATTAATATGAATTCTGGGTTCCAATTCTCAGAAATATAAATTCATGATTAGCAATTTCTCCAAGATTAAAAAAAAAAAACTTTACTCAGAATCATGGCCAGAATATGCACATATCTTTGATGTATCTTTCTATTTAAAATGCAGATTTTTCTAAAATTCACTGAATGTTGGCATCTCCCAGAGCTGTCATGCACACTCTTAATAGGTACCATTCATATTGTGGTCCACGGAAAAAGCACAGCCCGAAGGTGTGCAGTGTCTGCCTGCAATCTTATGTAATGGTCTCCGTGTCACCATTTGGAATCCCAGTTTTAAATGACAGTCTTTGATCTGACTGATCAACCTGCTTAGGTCCAGGCTCGGTGTTCTTGTTCGAGGTTACTGAGTCCATTAAAAGATGAACTTTACTAGGCCACAGGGATGAGTAGATGTATTCCCTGGGAAACTTTCTTTTCCTCTCTAAACTATGGATCACTCTCCCCTGCAAGCCAAGTAATGCATTTGGAAAATGGATGGAACTAGACAATATTGTGCTGAGAGAGATCAGTCAGTCTCAGAAAGTCAAAGGTGGAAAGTTTTCTCTCAAAAGTAAAAGTTAGAGAGAAAATAGGAAACAAAAGGGACTTTTTGTTAGATTGTTGTTTCTGACATTCTTTTTTATATATACTTTTGTTGGTACATGGTAATAATATATCATAATGCGATTCAGAGTGATGGAACATACATTCACAAAGCATGTGGTGGGCTTCCCTACAGATCCCACTCTACTCCCTCCTCCTCCCCACACATGTTATTGGGATGGGTTTTGATAATTTCATATATGTACATAGCATTTTTAACTGTTTCCTTTATCAAGTTTCTTCCCCACCTCCCTTAATCCCCTTCCACTATTTCACTGGAGTCTCTCCTCACTTACCTAAAGTCTTTTCTGGACCTTAAGTAATGTGAAGAGAGACCCATGAAGTAGTAGAAGGGTGTTGGAGGGAGGATTGAAGAAGAAAAGAGTTCAATTAATACTATGGCAATTCTTGACAGTATTACAACCAATTTCACTAACATGTGGGAAGAGGGGGGAGCAAAGTAAGATACAAAGAGAAATACACCAAGAGCTGTGTATAAGTATGTTTTATTACATTGAATCTCACTATGATGTATAATTGCAATGCACTAATAAAATAATAATAAAAAGATGAACTTTCTATATAAAATGACTAGAGATGCCCCCAAAAATCAAAAAATAAATAAATAAACATAGCCTGTATGGTATCATTATATGCTTCATACTGGAAGAGGTTCTCTGTACATTTGATCTGTCATATTATCAAAAGAGCATAATCTATAGGTCAGAGATTTAGTCAACATGTCACTGTTGCTCACATAACCCCAGGGGTCAGGATCTTCACCAGCTGTGGCTCTGTTGGCAGACAAAGACTGCTAATGGTGGGAGTTGAGGGACTGGAGGTGAAATAGTAAATGGTAAGAAAGGTGTACTTAGAACTTGTCAGGTTGATCAGCTGATTCTGTGTTGGGTATTTTTAATTTCCCTTCGCCATGTACATTGCTATTTCATATTACAATAATGGTTGCCTACTGAGTATAGAATCATCTGACATCATGACAAGAAATAAATGAATTGATATCAATTTGTTGCCTTTTTTTTCATAATGACTGATTTACTGATGTATTTTTTTTCTTTTCTTTTCTTTTTTTTTTTTTTACAATTTCACACTAGTGTAAGGTGGAAGGGAAGGATCATTTCAGGAAGTCAGGAAGGTGTAGCACCTAATATCTAGTCCAAATTCATATTGCTATAGGTGTTCCCCAGAGTCTTTAATAAATTCTTGATTTTTTTTAACCAGGATCCAGGATCCAGTGAAGTTATACAAATTATAACTTTTAAAAAATGTATCTGTGTTCTCTTCAGTCTGGAGTAATCCTTCCGTGTCGTGTTCCTCTTTTGTTGTTGTTGTTGTTGTTGTTGTTGTTGTTATTATTATTATTATTATTATTATTATTATTATTATTTGTGTGTGGTACTCAGGATTGAACCCAGGGCAATCTATTTCTGAGCTATACCCCCGGCCCTTTATGTTTTTTATTGTGAAACATGCTATTACCAAGTTACTGAGGCTAGCCTCGAGCCTGTGATCTTCCGCTCTCAGCCTCCCCCCCTACTGGGGTTACAGGCATGCACCACCATGCCTGGCTCATTACATTGATTTAAAAGAATTTTTTGAGGTAATCAAGGCCAGTTCTTGGAATACCCCACCTCTTGAATTTGACTGGTTATTTTTCTTGTGCTGTTGTTCAATTTGGGCCTGCGTCTGCTGGAAGTCAGATCCATGGGATGCTGGGTGCCTGTTAAATCATCTGTTTCCACCAGGTTATCCCCAGGCAGTGATGCTAAGGTTACAGCAGTGGCCTAAGGTGGTGACTTAAGAACTCCCCAGTGGATGGTTTTCCTTTTGCAGTTAGCATACAAGCTCCAGGGAACTCTTTGACGATTCATGCCTGAATTATTTCAGAGGCGGTTGCAAAATGGTGACTTTTCTAGAGCTGTCATTAGCTGATAGTTCCTAAGAAAGCACTTACTAATTCATACAGAAAAGGGTTAGTGCAATTATCACCTTCAATGTGGCAAGAAAGTCCCTCTCTATGACTCTCACCATGGTCTCCTGGGACTTTTGTTGAGTCAGAGTTTTATAATCAATCACAGTCATTGTCTTGATGCTCAAATATCCCAAATTTGGTCCACGAGACCCTTTCAAGCTGCCTTTTACACCCTCTGAAAATGTCCCTTTTAGTCCTTACATCCTTTTTCTACACAGAAAATGTTCTAGGCTTATCTTCTACTTTTTATTTCCAGACATGAAACCACCCATTTCTCCAGTTAAGCCCTGATTTTTGTTTTTAAACTGGAGAATGGCATTTGGAAACCAAGTCTGGACATTAGGCATGTTCATGGCAGTTGGAGAATTACTATTTTCATGAGGTTTTATTCAGATTTTTAATCCACATTTCATATCACTGGATTTTTCCTTAATAAATCTTTGATTTTATGTCCATATCTCTTTGCTTGGTTTCTAATATGGTTAATGCTATTAACACACTTCCTTGTTTTATTCTACAGTATACATAAAATAGTTCCAAAATTATGCTATTAATGTCGATAATACAGTTTTGATTGAAACATAATATTTTTTGTAGTTTATTTGTGTTCAAAGTATGTAGATATACATCTACTAGAATGTAGTTAGTATCAAGTTCAAAAGCTGTGTAAAAGAATTGTTCCCCCCTGAGGTTATGTCACCAACTTACTCCTTTACTTAAGTTGTTTGCTTTTAAAAATTTTTAAATTTATGGTGTATTATTTTCTTTATTGAAAAATCAGCTTTATTGAGATGAAACTTATAGATAATTAAATGCAATTGTAGAAAATAATTTGACTATTTTGTGTACACCCTTGCAACCACCACTGTTGTCAAAATATGGGACTTTTTTGCTACCACAAAAAGTTTCCTTGAAGCTGGGTGTGGTGACATGGCCCTGTAAGCCTAGGTACTTGGAAGGCTGAGACGGGAGGATTGCCAGGTTTCAGGTCAGCCTGGGAAACTTAACAAGGCCCTGTCTCAAAATGAAAAATAGAATAGGGTTGGGAGTGTAGCTCAGTGGTAAATTGTGCCTGTGTTCAGTCTCCAATACCACACACACATAAGCACATACACGCACGCATGCACACACAGTTTTCTTGTAGTCATTCTCCTAGTCCTCCACCTAAACCTTCAGGCAACCATGGATGTACCTTCTCTGTAGATTGGTTTTAACTTTTCTAGAATTTTGTATTCATAAAATCATAGATTAGTACACTGTTATGCCTAGCTTTGTTTGCTCAGCATATTTTGAGATTTATAAGCATTGTTATGTGAACTAGTGGTTTATTCCTTTCCATTGTTAAGTATTATTCCATTTCGTGGACATACCATAATGTGTTTATCTAGTCACATGTTGGTAAATTTGGATTATTTCCAGTTTGGGGATATTGTGAATAAAGCTGCTACAAATAAAAAAAATATGGAAGCTGTATAATAAACCCCTGCTAGTTCCCATGTATGAATTATTTTTGTGATTTTTTTCTAGATGACAAACAGCAGCAACATCAATACTGGTAGTAATAAATTACATACACTGAGAGTGTATCACCACGGGTCAGGCACTGCTCTGTTTTATGTGTATTAAATTACATCATTCTCACAACCACTTGTGTGATGAATGCCATTTCCAATACCATTTTATAGATGAACACATAATCTAGGAGAATTTTTCTTAGTTTCCCAAGTGCATGTGGTAGTGAGTGACATATGGGGGTGCCTAAGCCCAGGTCTCCCCTACAGCACAGTACCCTTTTTATGCACAAGTAGCTGACTATCCTGATGCCATATTGAGTACTTCTGGAAACAGTATTTTTCTTTGACAAAACAACAGAAGGCATTCTAATGATGGTAAAGAGTTAATGTAACTTTAGAGCATAGGGAGGATATTTTTAACAACTGAAAAAAAGTCTAAGGCTTTGGCTTTTCAAAGAGCATTGAATTCTCATGGCCATGCCTGTCCTGTATTTCTACATCAACTGCAGATGAACTATTAACTTTTAAATTGGTTGCTCCAGGGTTCTATTTACATTTTTAATAGAGGAAATATCAAGAGGAGCATAAGGCCTAAGTTAAATTCAAGAGAATTTTCAAGAGAAATAAGCGATCAGAGCAATAGAATGTATCCCAATGCCCTATCTATCATTAAAGAATTAATTAAATGTATTAGGGAAAATGTAGTGTCAATTTGCTCTAATTGAGAAAAATTTCGAGAGAAATTATTAAAACCAGACTTAAAGGAAGAAGGCTTGGTCGGCATAAATTGCAGGAGACCTGTTTGGCCACTAAGGGCTCCTTGCTAATGAGCTCTGACTCGGTTAAAGTCCCTCTGAGAAGGACAATTGAGTCGACAATTGGCCCACTAATGAGCACTGTCAAAAAGTAGATTGGTCTCAGGTGCTCCACTGTGGAACATGCAGGAAGTTTGCCTCTGGACTCAACTTGTTGAGCACAACCTGGAAAGCAGTTTTACCCGGTTACCTTCAGCCAGGCACAAGCCACCCCAATCGTGTCAGCTCTCTGGCGGAGGCAAGAAGAGTCATTATCCCAAGACGAGAGGAGTTGTAATTTGGGGAGCATCACTAGTTTCCCTTAATGGCTGTCCTGATAACTGATGCATTCTGAATTTTTAATATCAATATTTTTAATATCAATATAATTTGATATTTCAATATCATATTCAAATATTCCTCTGAACAAGAGAGAAGAAAAACATTTTAGGTATTCAAGCATTGCATCTTTAACTCTTAAACAGCTGCAGACAGAAAAGCCGCTAAAGATAAAGTAGCTGCTGAGTGTTGACATGTCATTTTAACCACCGCAAGCAAATTGAAAAGCCAAGGTGTTATATAACTTCTCCCACCAACTTCATCTTTATAAACAAGTTCTAAGACAATTTGAAATAATTTTTGGAAGCTCTACTATTTTCACAGGAGGAAGATTCTATAACCAACTTGTTTTTTAGAGCAAAAACTTCAATTGACACTTAACAGGATACTCTAAGGTAGCTGCAAATCCGTTTATCCAAAAGTCCATCTCCATGCAGCAGTATACTTAAATTAGTCCAGTAGGGCCAAAACATTTAAAAATGGATAAAAACACCCTAGGAGAATACAGTTATTAGAATTTAAATTATCCTCTGCTCTATACTAGTCAGAAGTTGATCATAGTTAAATATTAATCACCAAATTAAAACCTTTTTTTCTTTTTTTGTGCAATACTGGGGATTGAACCCAGGGACATTCTACCTCTGAGCCAAACCCCTAGTCCTATTTTTTATTCTTTATTTTGAAACAAAGTCTCACTAAGTTGTGGAGACCCTCACTAAGTAGCTGAGGCTGGCCACAAACCTGGATCCTCCTGTCTCAGCCTCCTAAGTACTAGGATTACAAGCATGCGCCACCACGCCCGGCTCCCTTCTGCTTTTATGTGTGATTTCTTGATTTGCTGAATCATATTATTGCTAAGTTGTTGAAATGTCAATAAGTATGTCATTTTAAGATGTAGCTATCAAGTACTGTAAAATTCTTAAGCTACACACACACACACACACACACACACACACACACACACACACAGGCTCATTTATGTTCTTGCCTTTGTAGCTAAACTTAGCCCTATTATCATAGATTATACTGAATATGAATTGCTAGTCTAAAACTGTGGCGTCACTCCTTAATCCAGCCTTAGTTCCCCCTACAAAGATCTTTAACAAGAGCCACTAACACTCTTCATCCTAGTTGTTCTGTTTAAGCAGAAACATAATGTGAGAGATTAAGTAGATTTTTCAGATTCACACATTTTGTGTTACTTTTTAAGTATAAAATTTGGAAAGCATTGAAGACTGTACATAAAATTTTATGTGTTTGAGACAATTTTCCTATTATTCTCTTTTGTTCCTGTATTTTACGTCATTTAAACCTCAATTCCAAAATATTCCTCTGGGAAGTCTTTTCCTTATTTTTCTCACCTGTTCTCAATCTTTTTTTTTTTCTTTTAATGTGTGTGTGTGTGTGTGTTAAACTGAGAATTTAACCAAGAGGTATTCTATCTCTGAGCTACACCGCTACACCTCCAGCCC
Source organism: Graphiurus murinus (assembly GCA_004027655.1). Lineage (NCBI taxonomy): Eukaryota > Metazoa > Chordata > Mammalia > Rodentia > Gliridae > Graphiurus > Graphiurus murinus. The sequence goes on along the minus strand of PVLC010011658.1, from coordinate 35,678 downwards.
TATTTAATCTTTTATTTTGAAACAAGGTCTTACTAGCTGCAGAGGGCCTTGCTAAGTTGTTGAGGCTGGCCATGAACCTGCCATCCTCCTGTCTTAGCCTCCCATGTACTGGGATTACAAGCATGTGCCACCACAATGAGCTTTAATACACTTTAATTCATGCATTATAATTACACATCACAGTGAGGTTCAAAATGATAAAAATATGCATGCATACAGCACTTGGTGTGTTTCTCTCCTTATCCCCTCACGCTCCCCATACATGTCAGTGAGGTTGGTAGTGACACCTTCATATATAAATATCGCATTATTTGAACTGTTTCCCTCATCAATCCTTCTTTTCCCATTTCCACGCCCTCCCCAAACCCTCTTGATTTCAGCTTGCATAATATTCTATGTAGCAACAATTGCCCTATGTTATTCTTAAAATGTTTCATTTCTGAGTATCTTATCTGCAGCTAGGTTGTAGATACACACCAGGCAATAGACCTCTTGATAATTGAAGGGTATCTTTAAGGACTTCATCTCTTCTAAGGAAGAGAATGCATCAATCATGATTGCTTGCTATAGTAACAATCCTAAAATTTCAGTAATTTACTGAAACAAAGTTTTATTTCTCAATCACATAAATGTCCATTGCAGGGGCTGAGGTTTTACTGCAGATCATCTGTAACACTGGGCACAGGCCGAAGGAGTAGCCACTATTCTGGGATATTGTCAGTTTTACTGCAACTAAGGGGAGAAAGGGAAATTGGTAAAACATGTCATGTCCATTCCCAAGTTCATGAGAATGTGAATATAGTCTTCTCCCACATGGAGGAGCCAAAGCAGGCCTTATGGCTAAGCCTAAATTCAGTGTAGAGGGAAGAAGCAGCAAGTACTTTGAACTAATGCAATCTACCATAGAGAGAAAGTATAGAAAGACAACAGCATATGTCCACATGGCATTGTCTAGCTGGTTTTTCTCCATAGGTAAACTCAGCTGATATCCTATTGTTCACATATCTTTTTCTTAATGTGGAGAATTGTGACAATCTCCTGCCTTCCTCTATCCATTATTTTGTCTATACTGTGGCTAATTAATGAGGGACAATGTACTGAATAGGTTTAACAATTACTATTGAGTGAGATAGCTATTAAAATGCCCTATATTTCCTCCTAAATTTCAATATACCAAACAGTGTTCTATATACTTGAGGAAACACAGGAAAACTAGACATGATATATGAATTTAAATGTCTTATGTTATTGGAAAACTCAACTACAAATACAAATAGCTGCAATTTTGGGTAGAATGTGATGAATGCTTATCAAGAAATACAAAAATGCCATAGCAACATAAAGTAGAAACCATACACACACACACACACAACCCCCCCCCCTCACACACACACATAAGGAGCCATGTGATTCCCTCATTTTCCTCATTTCCATCTCTAGAGCTCCTTCATCTTTGTCTTCCTTCAACTTTCCTAGAGCACTTTTCCCACAAAGACTGTCTCATTCCCTTTCTTCTACAGCCAGCCCCCTTCCTTTCTTCCTTTTCTTCTATAGCCTTAATCTCTATCTTTCTCTTGTGTTTTCTTCAGTTTACCATTATTGAATGTCTAAAACTGTTGACCATTTCCTGTTTCTCTAAGTAGTTTTTTTTCTCTTGGTTTCTTATATCTCTTCTAGTTTCAATATATATTGTATGTATGTATGTATGTATGTATGTATGTATGTTTGTATGTATGTATGTGTACAGTACTTGGAAATGAACCTAGGATTCCATGCATGCTAGAACCCCCAGTCCATATTTTAAACTCTATCTCCATACCACTTCAAATACTATTTAAATGTTGATGAGTCTTGTCTACTCACATTTTCATTCACCATCTTGCATGTAATTAAAATGTATAGGTTGAAAAGTAACTCAACTGTATTCCTTCTCTTATATTATCTAATTTGATTAATGGGTTAATTATTTCTTCTAATCATGAAATCCAAAAGTCTTAGTGGACATTTCTACCTTCACACCCTTATGCCTTTGAAGAGCCATCATTATCTTTCAGTAACTAAATCATGTCTCAGTTCTTCCTGTTTTTCTCCTTCGATCCTATTCCCTCATTATTAGTAATGTGTGACATATTGTAGATTTTTAGTAAAGAATGAATTAACTGATTATTTCTATTGGGTGTTATTTCTTCTGTGTGGAATCTCTCTTCTTTGTTCTACTTATACAAATAGCTTAAATTTTACTTTTTTAAAATAAAACATTCTGTATCCCTAATGAATGGGTACTTACTCATTTGTGTTCTCATACTTCTTCATTAATTATTAACTACTGCAGACACTATTATAGTTGCTATTATAACAAGGTACCACTATAAGAACTATTATAGGTAACACTTGTTCTATATTTATGGTATTGTATGTCTTTATATTTTCATCCCTTTAGACATTGAGCAACTTGAGAACAGGCACCACAATGATACTTACTTCTGCTATCCTCACCTCTTCAAAATGATAAGATGAATTAATATATGCTTGGCTGTTTGAATGGTTATGAGTTTACTAAAAGCTTCACAGGGAAGACAGCATCTGAACAGGGTAGTTTTAGAAATGTATTCTATTTTGACATGATGAGAATGTCATGCTGATTAAACTGAAAGGAAAGAGTATTTTGTAAGTTGCTAAGAAGGTTAACTCAACTAAAATATGGGGACAGTTTAAAGAAAGAATTCATGGCAAAGAAGATTGGGGTGGCAGATCAGAAATGACTATGGAGTACTTTGAAAGACAGACAAATGTATTTATTTTAGTTTTTTTCTTCGGGAAGAGATGAGCTATATACAATTTGCAAGCATAAAGGAGTAGTTTATTCAAATTTATGACTTTAGAAGATTATTCTGATGTCCATATGTCATATGAAATGGAATGTAGGCTGCAAAAGCTATTAGAAAGATATTGCCACAGTCTAGAAAGGAATAAATGTGTAAATGAGAAATGGAAAAAAAATAAAAGAATGGTAGGAGACACATTGTAAGGGTACTATCCAAAGAACTAAGAAATGTGGCTGCTAGAGGATAAGGGAGAGGAAAAGATAACTGGGGCTTCAAGCCTGAGTGACAGAAGAGACACTCCTGCTTTTAACAAGAGATAGGAAATACAAGAGGAAGCACGAGTTGTGGGAGAAGATTACGAGTTCAATTTGGACATAGCGAGTTTGAAGAGCAAATATGAATTTGAACTTGAATATCAGCACCTTAACTTAAACTCTTCATATCAGCATTGCTTTCCTTTTCCTATTAAGTGACTTGTGGAACTGTCATTTGGTAAGATATTCAAGACCATACCTTTCTGTTCACAGTAGTCTTCAATAAATGACTGCCATTGTGACTGATTAGACGGTGCCATCCAAATGTGATATAACAGTTGAAGCATAAAGCACCACTACCAATGAAGTGAATAGCAAAGTTAAAACAAGACATACAAAATCTAACCTTGTGAATTTTAAGTAGAAGAAAGTCTATGCTTCAGTATCACTCCTTATATAATATAGTGTTAAGAACTGAAAAAATGAAAAAAAAAATCTTAGGTTCTTCAGGTTGATTAAAATTAAGATTTTTTTCATAGTACTTTCATTAAAAACGTAGAGGTGACAAACACCTGTTTTCTATACTTTGTATCTTTTGAAATACATTAATTTTCCCTGCTGTAAAAAATGACATTCAAAAACAGGGTTGTAGGGAAAGGTGACATCTTTATTATTCTGTCCCATAAAACTAGTTCTTCACTCTGTTCAAGGTCTGTTTCTTTCCAAAAGTGACAATCTGATATATTCTATTATCAAATTCTAAGTAGCCTTGATAAAGCACCAATAAATTTGTCTTTACAACTGAAAATAGGAAAGAATTCTTTAAATGCATACCTATGACCAATATGAGGGCTAATCATCAGAACTACAATATTTATCAGGTATTGTTAAAAGACTCTTACACTGTATTTCCTGGGCATTATTAAAGTTGAGGCAATGGTCACATAGTAGGTATATAGCTTCTTCCAGAAGACTTTTCCAAATAGTAGGTTTGATATTATCTACTTTTGCAAACTATTACTAAAACAGAAATATTTTTATATTTTCTCAGATAACAACTACCCAATAGAGTATAAAAGAGTATTATACACATACATCCCACATATTCTTATATATATATATATATATGTATATATATATTTATACAGAGAACATAAATATATACATAAAACCCGAAAAATGAAAATCCCAATGACAAATTCAGGGAACTTGGGAATTTAATGAATGTGTGTAAATTGAGATTTTTGCATTGTATTATTTATATATTGAATATGTTTAAGTTACCATAAAATCTACAAAAGCCTGGTTTGATTGCTGCTTTGACAACTTTCCAATGGCCATTGTTTATTAGAACAATGGAAGAAAGGGTGAATACAAAAAAAGAGAAGTTGTGGAATTAAATGCCAAGTGCTTCAGCACCTGCCATCTGCCATAACTTAGACTGCATATAGTGCTTAAATGGTTCCATAGAACTGAAAAATCCACATTTGTTAACGTAAACACTTCCCCCAAGCAATCTTTTCTAGCATGTTAATTCCAAAGTCCACTGGAAAGCATCTTTATATTCAAAACCTTAAATTGAAAGGCTAACCAAAGGAGATGGTCAGGAGAAGAAAAACCTTTTCTTGCTCAGAGCTCCCCAACTGCTTCTCTTTGTTCTGCCCAGAGGTTGGAGGGGGAGTGGTCAGTTGGGAGTAAGCTGGAGACAGGTTTGGAAAATTGACAGACAACATTGTTGCCTTAAAATGTCATATCAAGGAATTTAGCCTCTGGTATCTTAATGACTTTGTACAGAAAATATTAAAACTTAGGTAGAAATTTATGTACATCTTTTATAAAAATAGAAAATATGTAAAATCAATATAAATATACAAATGAATATAAATATATATTACACACACACACACACACACACACACACACACACACACACAGTAGCCTCTACTCTTTCAAAGAATGATAAGTTTGGACGTTGCTTCAACAATTCATGTGACCAATGAATCTCATATATATTATCACAATACAACCAAATTATATTTAGCTGCAACTACATTGATTCATTCTCTGTAAATGCATGTTTTTGTTATTCTTCCTGCACATTTGAAAGATGCATATACCACTATAAATGGTGAGGGGGAGATAATTCTATGAAATTAAAAAAATTCTACATCAAGCTTAACCAATGTTAATTAGCCTATAAATTAATGACTTGTTAGTGTTCCTGATTTCCTTTTATTAAGCAGCTAAAAGCAGAAAAAGCTTCTCTGATATATGATTGGAAATAGCAGATCCACAGGGAAAAGAGTGAAATCTCTCTGAACTCAAAGAAGCTTATTCAGGGAACATGGGCTAAACTCTGATGCCTATAAATAAATAATAGTCTTTTCTCTCAACATACTTTGTTGTTATTGTAGAGACAAAATATGTTTGTCTCATATTAACACACTCCAAATTCCCTTGCATCCTTTATCCTTCTACCACTTATTCCAGTATGATTATAATTGTGCTGTGTCAACCAGTTCCAAATTTTATGTTTGAATTCTATCAACTTCCATTTCTTCCCATACTAAATGTCATCCTCACAATACATGAACATTCTTTTCCAGGTCTCTGCCCTGTCTCTTGAAGCCAGGAGTGATGTTAATAGATACTCAAAAACTTTGAAAGCTTTAATGTGAATATGGTGGACAGAAAAATGTTCTATTTCAAAAAATGATGATCTCAGTATTGAGTTTTTCTATCATAGCTTTGACTTCCCATAAAGCACACTGATTCTCCCCTTAGTTTCATAAGTAGATAATGAAAATTCTCTTTATCAATACCTCATCATCAACATAGTTTTAAAGTCACTTTTCTTCACCTCCCTAGTTACATTTTTCTTTTGTACACCATCACAATATACAACAATATAAAATGTGAAACATATACATATTTATAATGTATATTTTATTAGTAGAATTCCCTTGTCTTCTCTTAATTTTGAGATATATCTTAGTCTCTCCAATTTGGAATAAAATTGATATTCCATGCAGCAGACTCATACAGCAATCAGATATTAGCAAATCTTCACATATTGGGTTTGAAGCTCAACAATCATACATAAAGCTCATTTAGGGACCTGAATTCTTTGCTGTTTTATGTTGCAGTTATGTAATAGAACTAGTATAAAGAGGCTGTAGTGTGATTTGTTCCCTGGCCATATGGGAAAATAGTGATCTCAACTTTCCTTGAAGAATTATAGCAGTGTAACTAGCCTCCATCATTTAATCTTCAAAATTCGACAAGATCAGACTTCCCTTCCTTAAAAAAAAAAATCAAACTACATACAGTCAAGGATGAAATAAAATCTTGAAGAGATAAGTAAAAAACAAGTAATTTTTCGGTTTAATGTCATTTGGAATATACCTCTGAGAATTGTTTAAAAGGAAAAAGTGCCAATTTTTGTTAAGGATGCAAAGGCGGGTGTCAAGGTCAGTGCATATGCACTCTCTCTGTGTCTTTTATCTAAAGGTTCAGAGATGATTACATGGAGGTCAGAGACTTGGACCCAAGAAGCTTACAATTTAGGACAAAAGAATATATCATTCTTATACTTATATTATTTTAAAATATCATAACTCTTATATAAAAGTAGAGTAAGGAAAAGGGTATGTTTTTTTCAACATGTAGAAACTCCCAGCCCTTCTTCCATTATTATTGTACATTGCCCTAGCCAAATAAATGCCACAAGATTCATTCCCTGATCCTGCAATTTTAAAGATTACAAATAAAACTTGTATTGAAATTGAAATATTCAAATATATGTGCCAGCAAATGATGCTACCTACATTTACTGATGCTCTGGAATGAAAAAGCAGTATTCAAGAGGAAAGGGATATCATGATGAATATTTTAAGTAGCTCCACAACTGTGAGAAAATCAGAGGTTATATCAAAGAAGATAGTAAAATTATATGTTGTTCATGTTTATGAAATCCTGGCAAGGTTAAGCAGGTCTCCAGACGTTTTTAATAAAGGAAAATAATTACTTCAAGAAAAAAATGCTTTCAGATTAAAGTAATACTGAGGAATTTGGGCAATTTTATAATACCTTTAGTAAAATGTCACTGTCTCATAGCTAACAGATATTAAGATGATAGAGAAGTGATATATGCCAAAGCAAAAGTGTAGGATTATATTTTCCTTTCACAATATGATTGATTACAGAGACCTGACTATAAAGCAATGAAACTGATTACAAAAGACACATTTTGTGGCTTACCCTTGTACTGCTGATCATCCTCTTGAAAGAAGTTTAGTGTATTTGTATGAGATCAAAGTTAACAAATTATTTATTAACTTGAAACAGAGAAATACCTAAAATACAGGTAGTCCATGACTTGAAATGTTCCAATAATAATTATCATTTATAGAACAGGGTCAAAATAATTTAGGACAAAGCCCCCACCACCCTAGAAGAATGACCCTTACTTCCTAATTCAAAAGTTCTGTGAGGTCACTCACTCAATAAAAGAGAAAGAGAGGTAATTTTGCTGATTAAAGTGCAAGGTAGGAGGGAGGAGCCTTCATTCATCAAGAGGCAGAAGTGGAGAAAGTGGGCAATTCACTTTCTTTTTGTTTCTGGCAGTCCTGGGTATCAAACTCCAGCCTCACACATGCTAGGCAAGTATTCTACTACTGAGCTACTCCCCCAGTCCCAGCAATTTACTACTTTTGCTGTATATCTTTCTTTTTTAATCTCCTCCTAATGATAAATGGAAATAAAAGAATTTCATATTTTACCTTCTCATGAGAATTGCTTCATAAGTCATGGATATAATTAAAAGAATATGATTTTTTTCCTTCATTTAGCAACAATCCTTTGGGCGCTCACTATATGCACAAAACTGAGCTATGTTCAGGGATATGTAAGCAGGTAAAGCAGACACAGTTTTGCCCTTGACCTTGTCAGTCTAGTAAGAGCTAAAACCAAGTAAAATTAGAATGTAGTGGGATAAAATTCTAAAACAAAACACAGAAGAGCAGTAGTTGGAAATGGGGCTAAAGAGGGAAGGTAAGGCCAGCTTTGCAAATGACCTACCTTGACCTAAAGAATTTGTAACTTTATCTTATTTGCAACTTATAAACACTGCCTTTATGCTAATTATTTTAAATGAACTTCCAAAAGTGTCTGCTTGACATCTGAATACCAGGAAAGGAATCGGGAAATGACTCTAAAAATATCTGGAATGATTGTCTTCAAATTCCCAAGTAAGCAAATTAATCAAATTTTATTTGTCAAAGGTTAAAGTAATCCTGACAATGAAATCCATCTGATTATACATTAAACAGGATGGCAAATTTGAGGGGCTACCAGTATAAGAACATTAGCCTCTCTTGATATTTAGAGAAATAAAAAAATATGTCTGTTGAAATTTAAATTCCTCTAGCTCTTATTGGCTGACAAACTTGCTCCTCTAATATATCTCATATCATAAACTCTTTTATCAGCTGGAATAAAGCCAAGCAGAATACCAAAAACCAAATTTCTCAAAATGTATAAAATACTGAAGAGGCAGGATGCACCTGCAGCCCCAAGAGCAAATGTGTTGAGTAATCAGGGATCCCAAACAGAGCTTCACTAGAGTAATTCACTCAGCTAATCATCATATGAAATAGAACATTTGATTTCTGCACCAAAGTTGTGTCAAAGTAGATGCATACCTCATTCGATTAAATAAGACACCACAAACAAAATCATTTAACTCAATGGGTGATTCTTAGTAAGTACTCAATAAATCTAAATTCTTTCCTTGGAGAGGGCACTGTGTTTTTTTTGTTTGTTTGTTTTTTTTTTTTTTTCCTATGCATGTACAAGACAAGGTCTGCATGACATCCTCGACTGTTGAATGTCACCTCAATCCTTCTCAGTGTATTCTGGAAAGATGGACTATACTTTAAAATATTTAAGTTTAAAAACCCATCAAGATAAGCATGGTATTGGTCTATTCATATACATTTGAATCTGAGTCCTTGAGTACAAACCTGAGAACACAGAACAGGACTTCTCACCTTTAGTCAGCCACAGAACAGAATTTTTTAATCTTTAGCCACTTGATTGTCAACAATTAGGTAAAATAGAGCCTTGGCTCACTACTCTCTGGAACTTGCTGGCTTTTTCCAACCTCAACTAATTTTGAAATGAAACATCAGTTTAGATAGTTTTCTAGTGCAAATAAAAAAGTTAGAGTTTCTGGTTTCCTATAAAATATGAAAATATGTTTGAGAATGTAAAAATTCTAATAATAGTTCTAAAATGAGTTTTTATGTTTTTCAAGGGGGCTGATTAGGAAACATTGTCAAAAACTAGTTTACAAATTGGGGCCAAGATTTTTTTCTCTTGAATTTCTCTCATTTTCCTTACCCTTGGCCTTTACATTCTCTCTTCACTACCAGAGACTAGAAAGTAGCTTTGTATGACATATTGCCTCTACATCAAGTAGTCCTTTATCCCATGAACCTAGGCTAGATACCCAGGTATTTACACACCCACCCCCAACACACTTATGCACACCAATACACATACTCACACTGCACAGAAAAAAAAAATTCTCCTACAACACTGCTAAATGTTATGGATATGCATGGTCAAGTTGTGGTAATTTAATTAAGAAAGGATGTAGTTAAGTCTGATATATTTTGTTGTCTATCAATGTATCTCTAGATTTGGGATATTTAGATTTTAGCCTTTGAAAATTGGAAACTGCCGGGCGTGGTGGCGCACACTTGTAATCCCAGCATTCGGGAGGCTGAGACCAGAGGATCCGGGTTCGCGGCCAGCCTCAGCTACCTAGTGAGGCACTCCTCAACTTAGTGAGACTCGGTTTCAAAATAAAGAATAAAAAATAGGGCTGGGGGTATAGCTCGGAGGTAGAATGCCCCTGAGTTCAATCCCCAGTACCGCAAAAAAAAAAAAAAAAAAGAAAATTGGAAACTATGTAACTTCTCACCCCTGTGTACTTTTCACATCTAAAGTTTTTATTGAACTAACTCACATAGTTATCTCTGGGATGAGGAGAGATTTCACTGTGTAATACTATATTTCCTCAATTTTATAAGTTAACATCTCTACAATTGGAAATTGTTTTAAAATTGATAATGTTTTGGTTTAATTGAGAATGTTATTTTTTTCTCAACGCCACATGAAGTAATAGTGCATCTTACAATGTGCCTTGTATTCTATGAAGTAAGCTATTTTTAAAGTAGTTGCAGCATGGGAGATTTTCACTTTCTTATGATGTTCTTTTTTAAAGTTATTTTCTTTTTGAGTAACAAAGAGGGGAATAAAAACAGTGAATGAAAAAGGGATAAACTTCTAAAAGAAAGTACAAAATTAAAAAAATTAATTATTCAATTAACAATTGAATAATTTATGGCAGAATTGAATGTTATAATATGCATGAAATGTATTTCAGTCATTTGTATACCTCTCTTATATCTAATTAGAATATAAGAGACTATGACATCTTAATCACCTTTAAATTACGTCTGGAATAAAGCATACTGTCTGGTAACCACTTTATAACTTAGTAAATATTGGTTGAGTAAATGGATTATGAAGTCAATTAGTTTTTAAATATGTTGTGTGGAGTCATCAGGACCTCATTTTATATTTCTAAGATTTCTTAGCACTTCTCCAACTATACCTTCCTGACCTAAGAAAACGAAACCTAGGGAAATATAAAAAATAGTTAAAATAATAAGATCAAATCAGAAATTGCTTGGTTTAACTTGTCTTTCTATTTATAAAAGTATACCTTTATTGGTATATTGTAAACATATAACATATGATATGGACATGCATGCACACAGTACTCGGTGAGTCTCTCCACAGATCCCACCCTACTTTTTCTCCTTCCCTGGACATGGTATTAGGATTGACACTGATAACTTCATACATGTGTATAGTGTCATCTTAAGTGTTTCTTTCATTGTGTCTCCCTCCTTCCACGTCCTTTCCCTAGAACCCCTCCATTGCTCCACTGGGGTTTCTCCTCCATTATCTGGAGGCCCTTTTGTATCTCAATTTCTCCCTAGCTTCCACATATGGCAGAAAACATATAGCCCTTTACTTTCTGTTACTAGCTAATTTCACTTAGCATAATAGTCTCTTGTTTCATTCATTTTCCTGCAAATGACATAATTTTGTTCTTCTTTATGGATAAGTAAAATTTCATAGCATAAATGTCACACCTTTCTTTCTTATAATAATCCGGGGTTGTGACATTATCTTCTAATTTGTGATTAAAAGTTTCTTAGTCAACATTCTCACTGATACAATCTAAAAGACTTACCACATAACTTAGAGGAAGATAGTTTCATTTGCTCACAGTTTTCCTTGGAGATTTTAGGGTTCAGTGCATGTGAGGCTGGAGACCATGTATCTTAGGGCTGGAGTGGCAGGAAGTAGGAAGAGGGAGAGCACAGGGCTTCAGTCCTACATGGTGAAAGCCAGAAGCAAGGGAGTGCAAGGAGAGGAGGAACCACATATAATCCCCAGGGTTAAATCCCAGGACCCACCGTCTCCAGCCACACCCTACCAGCCCAGCCACCACTCAGATAAATCCATTTTAATGCTGCTTGGATTACAACCAAGCCCCACTTCTAACATTGCTACCTTGTTTCCATGAGGGCATTCTATTTCCAAACCATTACAAAAAGATTATCTTTTTAATTTGTATTAAAAGGCCTCATTAGAAGTTGGGGTGAGGGAGTCAGGCATGGTAGCACATGCTTGTAATCCAAATACTTTGGAAGCTGAGATAGGAGGATCACAGATTTGAGGACAGCCTCAGCAAGTAGAGAAACTCTCGTCAACCTAGTGAGACCCTATTTTCAAATAAGAAATAAAATCAGACTGGTGGTGTAGCTTGAAGGTAGAATGCCTCTGGGTTCTATCCCCAGTACCACAAAAAAAAAAGAAGTTGCGGTGAGGGTCATTCTCTGTGTTCGTACAGCTTCCACTACAGCCCTCAATGTTCTCTAATAAGCAAATGGAAAAAGACTCATTCATCCTTATAGCTGAGATGTTCACTTAGTACAATTCCTGGCATCTGGTGGTTTACAAATGTTAGGTAAATGATATGACTGAAGGAAAACTTAGCAGCAGTGCTTATTGGTAGCACACCACAAAGATCTTCTTAGGAATATAGCTATGTTAATATGTTAAGTAGGATGGAAAGTAGAATGCCTTCCTCCCCCCAACATATCTACATCCTTATCCCCAGAATTTGAGAACATATTATTTTATAGGGTAAATAGGATTTCTGCAGATGAGGGATTACTATAGACGGTGAAAGAGATATGGTGGCAGAAGCAGAGATAAGGAGGACACAGGACCAGGAGACAAGGAATGTGAGCAGCCTGTTGGAGCTAGAAAAGACACAGAAATGGATTCTTCCCTAGACCTTTCAAATGGAATGTAGTTCTGTCAATCCATTTCAGACTTCTGACCCCCAAAATGGTAAGATAATAAATTTGAGTGGTTGAAGGGACTAAATTTGTAGTAATATGTTACAACAGTGAAGGAAACTCTATGGCAAGTAAATCAGTTGGATATAATTTTTTGGCTTCATATAGAAGGAAACTCAACTCAGTCTGATCTAAACAGTAACACAGTAAGAAAGTGTGTTGGTTTCCATATTAGGAGGTCTGATGTGGGAGCAGAATGAGTTGCTTCTGGCCCAGTGATATCATCAGTGATACCTCTTAATTTTCTTCTGTATCTCTGTTCGGTATTTCTGTATATTGGCTTTATCCTAAAACCAGTTTCCTCATTACCTTGGGAAGGATTCCAGTATTAATTGGAGTTAAATTCTTTCTTGTTCACTCTTAGCAAGCAAGAGACAGACTTCTTGTAATTATCTACTTCGATAGACTTGGATTAATCAGGGCCCATCCAGGGAGCCTCCCTCAAGAGCTACCTATGGCAGGGCAGGTAGCAAAATCAGGACTCCAAACTAGGAAAGGGGAAAAGGATGACTGTGCCAGATGGATACTTAGCAATGCCTCACGAAGTAGATAATAGAGTTCTGTGACAAGGGGAGTATAAGGATGAAGGTGGTTAAATGAGTTCCAGGGACATGGTCTCTGCAGTATCCAGTCTAGGAAGCAAGTTCCAGCTTTCACTTGGCAGGGTTTCCACTTGCGCTGTAAGGACAGTTGTATAATAGAAGAAGCAACAACAGTTAGTAAAAACTCATGACTCGTCCTGCCAGGCAGAGACTGGCAGTTCGTTTGGACTTTTCTCCACCTGGGGAATGGCAATGTGCCCAGCACCTTGGCTCATCACACTACCGTCTGGCATACCTGCTGCAGGTCACCGAGCTCTGGATTAGATTGACAGCAATATAGCCTCTTGTGAATCATCCCTCAAAATGCTACACTCCCTTTGAAAACTGGTAACTATTCATACACTCCCATCTATACATTATCATATTCTTCTGTGATTGAAATCACAGAATGCTTCTTAATATATGTCTTACAAATATCAAACATGGTAGGACAAAGAGAGGATATTAGTTGATACTTTTGTGTGTGCATGATACTGGGGATTAAACGTAGGGATATTCTGCCTCTGAGCTACATCCTTAGCCCTATTTTATTTTATTTTTCGTTTTGAAACAAGGTCTCACTAAGTTACCGAGGACCATGCTAGAACCTGCTATTTTCCTGTCTCAGCCTCACAAGTACTGGGATTGCAGGCATGTGCCACCACACCTAGCTTTAATTGGGTGCATTTAAGGTACAAACTCAACTATGTACTTTGTTAAATATTTCACTTAATCTCCAACTTTCAGGGCATTGTTTTTTACAGTTTTGGAGAGGAAGGAATTTCAAAGCTAAGTTGAAAACCCTTTAAATGTCAGAGCTGTTATTAATCTTTGGGCAATAAGTTTTTATTTTGCACTCCTAGTAGCCAGACTTGTCTCAGTGATTTAAGGTTTATGCCAGGACTGGTTCTGGTGTACTATAGGGAGGCTGAGAAATCTGGGGAGCATCAAACATTCTCTAAATTTTCTTGGATTAGAGATAGAGATGAAGAGCAGTCTCTCTAGTCAAGTTTCAGAAGAAAGCTAGAATGTATATGGTAGTTTAGTAATCCCCTTAGGTCTGCTCTACCTAATTAATTGTAGGGAAACATGAGTGAAATAACATTGATCTCTGGGATTGATGAGAGTGGGTTGGCTTGCCAGATGGGTATACTTTTCCTTTACCCCAGTCCCAAGCATATGCAGAGGAATAGCATTAGACCAAGAAGAATGACCCTTTAATATCTTTCTGTTTCTGGGTATCTTTTCAGAAACAACACACAAAGTGCTTTATCCAGTATTACAGTTCAGGATAGCTCAGACCTTCAGGAAACAGCTCCAGTCTTAATGGGTGTAAACAGGCTGGACTCAAAGTTTCACAAAGGCAGACACTGTGTCTTATGTACAGTGCATTCTAATTACAAACACAGTGCATGACCTGTAGGAAATCACTTTTGTCATATAAAGGTACAAACTTATGAGTAATTAGTTTGTAAACCTATACTTGGTCATCAAATAGGAAGGCAAGGATAAAGCAAGCAGGTAAGATGGTGGTGGGAGAGTCCATATTGGTGCCATTATTCAGTGATATGTGTGTACCACTGCATGGTCTCAAGCAAGGCAGAACACTCTGTAGTGATGACCTTCAAAATAGTGCAAATTCTACCATTGGCATTTGTAGGGTAGAAACTAAAGGTCTTTTACCCAATAAGAATTACATGAATTTTCAGCCTTTGCAAAATGTTAGTGTTTGAAAACCATTTCTAGTTATTCGCAATCTGTAAGAAAACGCCTAAAACAATTTTCAGAAATGCTTCTATTGAATTCTACTGAAATTACATTTTTGTAGTCCTGTGTGATTGCTTCTGCTTTATTGTTCAAGAACTGTTAATAATGAGTGAGGGTTTTAATATGTAGAAAATGAGCAGCAGAATGGGACCCAAGGTTCTTCTATTTTGTTTTTTTTAATAAAAAAAGTAAAGATCCTGTTAGAGTCAGTTTCCAGAAATAATTTACTGGCATGTACATTGTTTAATTTATTCCTAATTTAGAGACAAGTATATAAAGAAGTTAAAACTGCATATTTTCTAAGAGATATATCTCAGAGGCTCTCAGAATTAACAAAACATTTTTCATGATAGTTGTGAATTGAAATCACAGGATAGAAATGATGACCATACAGTGTATGTAAGGAAGCAGTAGTGATTTGAACGTAGCTACCACTGTTTGCATCCTTATTTCCAGGAGATGTTTCCCACCATGTGAAGTCAATTACTACTTCCACTTCTACATTAGTTTAATTGGTTTGTGCTCTCCAGAGGAGAATTTATTAAGGCAATTTCAGTAAATAAGGGAAAAGGAATCCCTATTTGCTACTGAATCCACTGGGCATGGATATTTCTTCTGATCTGCCTCCAGATCCTAAGGCGATTCATGGGACTGTTGGATGTGTAAAACTCTTTTTCTAGTTTGTAAGGGAAAGCAATTCAAGAAAATTGGTTGTCGTTAATAAAAACAATTCTAATGAATCAGTGCCTTTCAAAGTATTGATTATCATGTGTCTTAAAGAGCACACAGGATGTGTTGAGAGGATCATTCAAAGGAATAGACAGAACATGTGTGTTTTCTAAATAGTTTTCAATTCTCGGTTGCTATTAAGAAAATCCATGCTAATCTTAAATTTCCAACAGTTTCTAATCACACCAGATCCTTGAGAACTTCGCAAAATCAAGTGGTACTTTACTTTTGGTAAAGTTATTCCAAGTATGAAAGAGCAGCGATGCTTTTCGTGTAGGCAAGTTCTTCCTGCAACAGAGTGTGAGACAGGAGGAGGCATAATTGCCAAAGACAGTTGCCTCTTTTCTGCCAGCATTTTTCATTTTGAGTAAAATATTTTCAGAATGCCCAAGAAATTTCATTATTTGAATAGAAAGCTAGAACATCACATTTACAGCATATTTAGCAAACTTTGAAATACAATATAGAAAGCAGAACACTATAAAATTGTTGATGTATGTCCCACAACTTCCGATGCTGAGTGTAGCCAGATTTGATGGGTGATGCTAGATTGGGGTTTTCAGGTGACGATCAACATCAGCATCTATGTCACATGTCAGAAAATACTGGTAGACTATAGTGTTTTGGGCCCTGGAGAGCCCAGTTCAAAGTAATAGGCAATTTGCTGCTTAATTCAAGCTAAGCAAAGCAAAGCAAAACAAAACAAAAGCATTCTTTTAGATGTCAGTGCAGATATACCAAGGGCTGGAGTAACATTTAGTTCCTGTGAGGACAGGCAGTTCCGCTTCTGTTATCTGGAATGTTGCTTAACCCTCAGCTTTGCTTTGAAAACCAGGTCTCACTTTGCATCCTGAGAGCAATATTAATTCAGAGCCGACTGGAATTTGTTCCTTGGGCAAAAGGTTAAGTGATCCATAAATTTATTTCCCTGAAGATATGGAAAAAGAAAAGTAAATATCACAGTGATTTGTTAGCCAAGTTTCACAGCAACAGAATCATTGAGTATCTCTGCTGTAACCAGAGTCGATGCCATGTGGTGAATGGAAAATAATTAAAATATTTATGGCTCACTGACATAAATGATGTCAATGACCAGAAAGAACAAATCTCACAGAAATCTGATTAATAAGGAGTGGCACTAAACTGTTTCATGTTTGACTGAGAATGAAATTCCATTACAGATGTGCAAAGAAGCATAATTCATCCCTGGAAAATGGCTTTTTGTTAACATAACTTCACTGTGAAGAAATGTTCAGCATCTCTACATCAAAACGTATTTGTTGCGAGATAAAACCAACATTTTTTATGACCTGACTAGATTTTGTGGACCCCCATCCGGTGACTCAACATTAGTGTAATAAGTACCTTTATAACTCATGGCAGGTGGTGCTTCGTGCTGCAGATTTTGTGATTGCAGGTAATAGCCTCCGGACATAAACGCTCTCACGGAGGAGGGTGTGCTTGAAAAGATAATAGTGGTGGAGAGATTCTTAGAGATGGCACCATCCTCTCTCGGCAACAATGGCTCGGTTGTTGAGTACCCATCAAGCATGTGACACTGGTCTGTGCTCACTGACAGTTTCCATATTGAATCCTGGCCGCTTTTTATAAATGAAGAGCATTGTGTCCATGTCCCTTTGTGTCACCAAATAATTGTTCAATATGCAGCCAGCGACCAGGCTTTTTCCTCTGAAAGTTGTGAAAAGATGTGCCAGATATAGAAAACCATGGGACAGAGGGCCCCCCTGAGATCAGCTTATTTGGGCTCTGCCATTCTAAGCATGACTGTTGCTAACACGTTTCATAAAGAAGCACAGAGCTTCACAAAGTCAGGGGCTTGCTGTGCCTGTCCATTTGCCTGTGGCTCTGCTCATACTAAAGCCTCTGCTTACATTAGTACTCCTTTCTCACGCTCCTGTCCCATGAGCTATACCACTGTTCAGTCAGAAAATGTCTTATTCAGCACTACACACTGGGCTTGTTTCTGGGAACAGAGAGATGAATAAAACAGACATGTTCCAGCCTTTACTGAACTTTTGGTGTAATGGGGAAGACAGGCTATGCAAGATTATCACAAATAATTAAGTGATTATATAGTGCATTGTGCTGGAAAGAGAATCAGAAACAATGAAGGCATGTTGTATATGGCATATTCTAGCTATACGCTGAGAGATCCAAAGAGACAAAGCATAGGAGGGACATTTAGGCAGAAACTTGAAGGAGACTCAGTGAGGGAAAGGAGGTGCATGGAGGGAAGAACCGCCCAGCCAGAGAAGATCTAAACTGCCAAAGCTGGGGGATGGGAGGAGGGTGGAGCTAAGTGGTGTGAAAAGTAAATGAAGAGGATATTATATAAACCATAAGTCAATGGGCAGCCATCAGACATAGGAAGTGACATAATCTGATTCAGATTTCTTAAAATTCACTCTGGCTATTGTGTGAATGGTGGTTTAGATAAGAAAAGGTTCTGAAAGACTAGAGCAGAAGCTGTTGTAACAATTTATGCATGTGGAAAACCTTCTATAAATTGTAAATCTCCATTGATAAAATAACTTTGCCCACCAGCTTGTCATCACTGACATATGACTTTTATCCTTCAGGTGATTAATACATATTTAATGCAAAAGAATCAGACTCCTGAGATATTATTGTTACTTTGTATATGAGTTACTAACCTGTCCAAGACCATATTGGAACATTTCAATTTAAAACCAAGTATCTGTTCCTTCAGAAATATGTCAATTAAAAGAGTATTAAAATACAAGTTGGTGACTCCCCTTAATTGGGCCACAGAAGATATTTGAGTTGTCATGTCTTTGTGACTTGCTCGTCACAAAGATGTAACAGTTACCACTGGGACTATATTTAATATAATAGTCTTTCCCCAATAGCTTTTATGTTCTCTATAGAGTGCTTTTTTTTACTTAAATAGTATTGGCACTTGTTAGCCAATACTTCTTTTTTTTTTTTTTTTTTTTTTCTAAAGATGATGCTGTGACACACCAGGTTGTAGAAGTGAAATAGAGCAATGGATATGAACGTACTCCTAACTATGCCGCTGCCACTCTGTCCCCAATGTGGTTCCACTTAGGAAAGTGTACTGGGTTTCAGACTGGTGCCATATTTGACACAAAGGAGGAAGATGTGACCAATATTCCTCTCCACAGTGGATATCTCTATTTTACTCCTCACGATCCTACTTAATAAGACTATCTTAAGTGTCTTGGGTGTCCTCCTGACTAACAGTGTACCCCTCACCAGGAAGAAGGTAGACACTTACTTGCCAGTGGCAGAACATGTTCTCCAGTCAGGCAACCTTTTCATTTCCTTAGTTTATGCAATAGGTCACCAAACATACCATCTGTTGATCTGACTCCCAAAACATATGGCTGGTTCTTCAACAGGTGATACAGAAGACTAACTAAAAGAAGTCACATGTGTGAGCAAGTAACTAAAGCGCATGCAATCTCATCTCTCTTCTCTGGGTTCCTAATTCTGTCCCTGGGTCAACTTGAATTTATAAAGTCCTCACAGTGGAACACATTGGATTTGTCCTTCCCAGATTGCTGCCACTGAGTTTCATTTCCATGTTTATCCCTTTAACATTGACAATAAGAGACAACCATATAAAAGCCATGGTTTGCTCTCAAGCAATATTAAAAATGTCCTTTGTCCTTTGTCATAACAGGAATTCATTAGACAGTAAGTGCTCAGGGTGTTCCAGGCACCGCTGCACAGCTGCCCTTGCACGGGACAGGCGACACACCTCCTGCACCAGGCCACCTGGACATAGATTCTTGCTCTTTTACTAGTTATGTGTTTTTGCAAGAGTTATTTAATTTCTTCATGCCCCCTTTTACAAATAACAAGTCCCATCTTTGGGGTTCCTATGAAGAATACGTGACTTAATGATATGAAAAGTACTTAGAAGACTTCCCAGCACATGGTCAACATTACATAAAATTTACCTTTTAATCTCTCAAACCACATTAACTCTCCATTTGACATTTGAAGCAACTGAGGCACAGAGAACTTAAGTAACTCCCAGGAAGGCATTCTGACCTCCAAGTCCATGGTCTTAACTATCCGTTTTTTACATCCACATTTAAGAGAGAATTTTTTTTTTTTACTTTTAGAGGTGTAACTCTTTTTTATTAAAACTATAAAAGTATCTTTTTGACTTGGCTCCCAGCAAACGCAGATCCAAATCTAAAGTTCAGTAATGAAGTCATTGTGTTAAATTTGCTGGTTGCTGTTTGCATGTTCCCTTTTTTCATGATCTTGGTTTTCTATTAATATTTCAATTTGGCTCTTATGTTGAATATGCTTTTTTGTAATAGCCACCTCTTGAAATGATTCCAAAAGAGGAAAGGTATGCACATTGCCTTTTTAAAGAACATTTTCCACTGTAAAGAAAAAAAAAAAAAAGTCAGCTAGCTATGGAAAATGTTTATCCAATAGACAGATTTTGTTCTAACAGGGACTACTGAGGAATGTAAGGGCAATGTATCAGAATATGAAATGAAGAGGGCTACCTGCCTTTGTGTAGCTGCCTAACATTTCCATCCTGGTTTCTGCCTGTCAACTACCCCACACTCCAAAACTTGTTGACTTAACTTCTCCAAACATATCAACTTCCTTTACATGTGTATATCTTTTTTTTTTTTTCCTTGTGGTGCTGGGGATTGAACCCAGGGGCATTCAAGCTAAACCCCCAGCCTTTATTTCTATTTTTTGAAACATGGTCTCACCAAGTGGTTGAGAGTCTCCCTAAGTTTCTGAGGCTGGCCTTGAACCTGCAATTTTCCTGTTTTAGCCTCCCAAGTACTGGGATTGCAGGTATGAACCACCACACCTGGCTCATTTGTCAGTTGTTTTGCCAAATTTTCAATTAGTACCTGCTATTTGACACTACATTAAAACAGGATTTCCATATGCATGTTATTTCCACTTTTAAAATGAGGGCCATGTTTTACCTAACAGGAATCTGAAATAAAGCAGATTCTTATATCTGCCTATGGAAGGAAAGAGTTCATCAATCAAGATAATACCATGATTTATAGTTAAATCCTAATTTTTAACTAAAGGTAATACTATTCCAATTGGCTCCTCTACTTTCTGTTAGACTCTGAATACTTTTTGGTTATTTAAAAAAATCAAATCCATCCTTAGAAACCAACAATTTATTATCACTTTGTAAGTGCAAAAGTCCATGATTAAGCCCAGGGATATTCTACCTCTGAGCTATACTCCTAGCTCACTTTTGGTTGATTGTTTGTTGTGTTTTGAAACAAGATTTTACTAGGTTGCTGAAAGTCTAGCTCTGTTGCTGAGGCTGTCCTCAAACCTGCAATCCTCCTGCCTTAGCCTCCCAAGTACGGGGATTACAGGCATGTACTTTCAAAACCAGCTGCATAATTTCATTTACTTCTCCAAAAAGAAGAATGACATATATTGCTATGTTTTTAATGTCCTAAAATGTTACAATTATTCTTGCATTTATTTCTTTACATATTTTTTGCCTTTTTCTTGCTGAAGAAATTCACATTTGTGGTAATGCTAGAACAAAAGAATACACATATTCTAAATCTACTGACCTAGAAAGATGCCCAAAGTCAGGAATAGGTCCAAGTTTGGTGAATCCCAACACTAAAATGTCAAGGGCTTTCTTTAAGAAAAATAACAATAAAATTCCAGACAAAAAATTT
Organism: Graphiurus murinus; assembly: GCA_004027655.1. NCBI lineage: Eukaryota > Metazoa > Chordata > Mammalia > Rodentia > Gliridae > Graphiurus > Graphiurus murinus. The sequence goes on along the minus strand of PVLC010011658.1, from coordinate 14,305 downwards.
CTAAGATCTCTCTTCCTAAAGGCCTTGAAGGAGTCCATCCCAGAGATGGGACCAAAGTTCATAGTTCACTAATTTCATGGTACAACTGCCTATGATGAGGGAAAAGATCAAATTTAAGAATAAATATGATCTTTACATTCTCCCCAAATGATAAAAGGCCACTATATATTGTGGATATGTTTATTATGAAAAAATAAAAACTATAGAATGATAGAAACTAAATAATTAAAATTAGTGCCTTCAAGTAGGAGTTAACCCAGCAATAAGGGTGTGTGTGTGTGTGTGTGTGTGTGTGTGTGTGTTTGTGTGTGTGTGTGTATGGTGCATGCAATCATCATTTTTATTTTAGATGTTATCTTTATTTTCATTATTATGCTAGTAATGTGTTACTTTTTAAAATTTCAAATAAGGAAATGAAATTTGAGTGGAGATAAAACATGTGCATGTGAAAGAATTCCGAAGAAGTAATGCTTTGGATAAACCTTGGGATGAGTCCACATTGTCCCAAGGTGACCATGCTAATATACCGCATATACTGGTTTCAGAAGTTCTGTTATATTTGCTACAAAATTAGCCACATTCTTTTCTGAGAACATCGCCTATATTAATAGACTGCTCCCCAGGCCTCTCATAAACACATGCCTCAAGAGAAGCAGAAAAGAAGAAAGAGCATAAAAGCTCTGTGACCTACCAATGGGGTGCCAGGAAAACCATCTCTGGTAAATAAAAGACTGCCCAGTATATCACCCTGAAATTACTTAAATCAATCACATTTTGAAACCAAGGGGAACATTCCTCTTTAGATAAGACAAACTTAAGATGAATACAGAGGCATATATAACCCACAAGAGTAGAAAATAATCAATCCAAGTCAAGCAAAAAATATATCTCTAGACTTCTATGTAGGTACCACTTGCTTGTGGCAGAGGAAAATATGATACACATTTCAAAACAACTTATCATAAAGAGAAATTAAAGCAGATTCATACCAGAAAAAAAAAAAATAAAACATTTTTCAAAATAGCTAGTTCTACCAAAATTTGTGCAATCTGACCCGAGTGATAAATTTGTGCCAACAGCATTTTCCAGCAGGAGACTCTTCCAGTTCCAAAAATTTGAGTTTCATAGCAGTCCAAGGCTAATGATTACAGTGTGTTCAATGGTTGTCCCGGCCTTAGCTCTGAGCATGAAAGCAGGTGCCTTTCTCGTAGGTGTTCTGACAGGCAGATATTAAAGAGCAGCATGTGTCAGAAGATGTAGGAAATCTACTGGCCTCTTTGACAGATTTTACAGTGGAATGTTTGTACTGTCAGGGCGGTGGTTATGACAAGCCTGAGAGATGACAGTAATAGGAGTATTTAGGTAAGAGAACAAGTCTAATAGAGATGCCGCTGTTGACAATAACGTGGCTATGTTAAAAAAAAAAAGAGTTCTTGCTTTTTATTTTGCACTGGGAATTTCAAAGTCTATTTTTTAATGTATTTTCACCTAAATCTTACAAAAACAGACTTTTAGTTGTTTGCTGGGCAAGAAGCTAAAGTGCCAGCCATATTGTCTCATCCATTCTCAGGAAGCCTCAGAACATCATATCATTGGCATTCTTCAGCCAGGGCATTAGTCTGGACTGAAGCAGAACTTACATAGAATTTTGAAGTGACCGTGAAATGATTGCCTATTTTTCTGGAGTGCACTTCAAATTAACCTTGGAGCTCAAGCTCAGGAATGGTTATTATTCAACATTTGTTCGGAAGCCCAGCATCGTGTGTAGGGTACATATCATTTTAAACCAACTTTCCCATTATGATGCACCTCAAATGAAATGTTTGAAATAATATCATCCCTCTCTCCACAAATAAATATAAATTTTATACTCCTTGCAGTTCTTTATTCGAGTTAATTACAAGGTCTGTCTCTCACCTCCAGCAATGCCCTACTTCCTAGTGATTTGAACTCCTCCAGATATCATACTCTAACCCTGCATGCATGCTCAGTGGTAGAGAATTTGGGAGAATGAACTGCCAGTGGTGAATTGATGCTAAATGAAGGGGTAGGCTTTTTAAAAAAGGAGTTCTTTTCACATGTGGACTCTAATACTCATCTAATTATAATGATTTCAAATTCTCTCAAGGCTAAAATTAAACTTGGCTTCCTGGATAGCCAAACAACTGACTATTCTTCCACACCACCCAGCTTCCATTTTATCTGAAGCTCACTTTGAACATAAATTGGTTAAAAACAGTCATATTCTGAATCTCAAATGAAATATCACTAAAAATTACAAATTGAAGGGGTAGTTAAAGTCCAATACCATACAATTAGAACTACAGTAGAACATTATCTCCCTTCCTGCTGAAGTGGGAGAGGAAGTTTGGTGGTCAGGCACACAACACTGGTTCTAGTGGGCGTGTTGGTCATGATGCTATTGTCCAACTAGATGGACTATGTGGAGCCGAGGGGAAAGTTACCAGAAGCACGGTTCCAAATGAAGAGCCAGAACAAAGTCAACAAGATGGGCCAAAATTGAGCTGCCAATCTATAGAAGTGTTGGCAAAAGAGACAAGGCCATTTATGCATTTATACTAATAGGCAGGGGAAAAAAAGGAGTTTTTCATGAGAAAGGAGGCTTGAAGCAAGTATAGAGAAATTTCCAGAGATATTCCTGAGGTAGTGATCAGACATTTGGGGAGGTTACTTGATTAGATACCTATGACTTTAGATGTAAGAATTCTTGAGATTGAACTCAGGGGCATACCTCCAAGCTATACCCCCAGCCCTAGTTTTTATTCTTTATTTTGAAACAAGATCTCACTAAGTTGCAGAGGGCCTCACTAGGTGGCTGAGGCTGGTCTCGAACCTGGATCCTCTGGTCTCAGCCTCCCAAATGCTAGGATTACAAGTGTGCGCCACCACGCCCGGCTTTGAGAATTCTTAAGGGGTACAGTGGGCACTATTACATTAGAGGTTAAAAAAAAAATGTCCTGGACTTAGGATGTGTGGCTGTGGTTTAGAGTGGAGATCTTAGACTCAAACATTCTGGATGTAGATCTTGCCCTTCATGTTTCCTAGCTGTATGATAAAAGGCAATTTTCTTAAGCTCTGTCACTTTAATTTCCTCTTCTATAAGACTGGGATAGTCATCAGGATGATTCTGAGGAGTAAGTTGGCTATCATATGTAAATCACTTATGGCATATGAAGGTTAAATAAGAAAAAATAAAGATATTTATTTTGAAGCCAGGCATGGTGGCACACGCTTGTAACCCCAGCATTTGGGAGGCTGAGACCGGAGGATCCGGGTTCTCAGCCAGCCTCAGCTACCTAGTGAGGCACTCCACAACTTAGGGAGACCTGGTTTCAAAATAAAGAATGAAAATAGGGCTGGGGGTATAGCTCCAAGGTAGAATGCCCCTGAGTTCAATCCCCAGTACTGAAAAAATAAATAAATACACACACACACATATATACCACTGCTAAACATGGCAGAATAAATACCAAATAGAAAAGCCTCAATACTATGATTTCAAAAGAGGTAGTTAGAAGGATTCAAAATGATTACTTTAGGGTATGGGCCTCAGTGAGGAGAGAGGGTTTAGGGTATAAATCACTTGTCATTATAGGCCTGTAGGACTTGTTGATTTCTTAAACCATGCCATATATTTCCTCAATAATAATTAAAATCAATTTGAAATGTAACTATCTTGTGTGGAAACAGTCACCTACTCTTCTTGAAAATAGTTTAAGGATATTCTCATGAATCTCGGATAACATAATGATAACTTCTACCTATCTTTGTTGAATGTCATAATACTCTTCCAAAAGTTACACCCTAATCTTTGGTTGGAAGTCCCTGGGAAAATATGCAAAGGTTTGATTTTATCTCGCCATGTTCTGCCTATTATCAGGTGGAAAAGCGTGGTTTAGTAACATCTAAAATTGGGTTTTAAAAGTTACGTTTGTTTTCTCTTTGACTAATTCATCAAAGAATAAGCATAAAAGGCAAAATATCACTTGGACTTAGTATGTAATAGATGGGAATAAAGCCTCAGGAAATAACAAAATATATTTCTAAACACTTTTACCAAAATAGCAAAATAATCATCTAGTTGATAAGTTTCCATGCATATCAATTACAATCACTTACATCAAAGTGTGCATGTATTATATGCATAGGGTTAAATATTACCTATATACCTTTTCAGGAACTTTTCATTTGAGTGAAGCTGAATGTATTTTAGATCCTTGTGCTTTATAATACTCTTGAAAAAAATGAAAGTGTTATACATGGGAAATATTGAAAGTATTGATTAATGTCTAGAAAAATAAATATTTCAAAGTTTTAGATTTCCTCTAAAAAGTTTTAAACAGATAATAGTATGCAGTTTTGAAGAGACTCCTCATTTATATAGCTCAAGTAATGTCAAAGTTTTTTAATTTTATTTCAATAAGATCCCTCTCCAGTTATAGAAAATGTACAACCAGAACTATATAATCAATGTGAAGCAGATGTTCAAGCAATTATCTGGTATATCAGACACTGCCATTGGCCAGTTCATAGAGTATGGGCTAGGAAATGAATTCTGTGCTTTCAGTTTGCTCTCTGGTGATGACAGATTTTTCTTTTTTTTTAGTTTTTTAATGGAAATCTCGGTATTAATCTAGCTTCTATTATATAAGCCTCATCTAAGTCAGTCAGTCTCTCTCTCTCTCTCTCTCTCTCTCTCTCTCTCTCTCTCTCTCTCTCTTATTTTAGTTTTTATTTATTTTTCATGTGTGGTGCTGAAAATTGAACTCAGGGGCATTCTAACTCTGACCTATACCTCGAGCCCTATTTTATCATTTACTTTGAAATAGGGTCTCACTAAATTACAGAGGGCCTTACTAAGTTGCTGAGGCTGGCCACAAACCTACGAGCCTCCTGTCTCAGCCTCCCAGGTACTGGGATTACAGGCATGTGCCACCACACCCAGTTTGTATTTTATTTTGAACTACAATTGAAAATGAGTTGTTAATGTTATCTTGGTTTCAGGTTTTCATTTTTGTTTATGTTTTTAAAGGCTTTGTCTTTTTGGAACAGATTTAGGTTTCACAGCAAAATTGGGAGGAAGGTAGAGAAATTTTTCATATACTTCCAGTCTGCTCACTTGCACAGCCGCGATATCTTCCACCAGAGTGGTGCATTTGTTACAGTGGGTAAACCTGCATTGACACATCATTATTACGCAAAGTTCATAGTTAGCATTAGGGTTCAGTCTCAGCGTTGTATGTTATATGCTTTGAACGTAATGGGATGTATCTATCATTATTGTGTTGCACAGAGTATTTTTACTTCTCTAAAAATCTTCTCCACTCAGGCTATTCATCCTCCTCATCCCAGCCTCTGGCAACCACTGACCATTCTATTGTCTTCAAAATTTTGTATTTTCTGGAAGGTCACACAGCTGGAATCATACCCTATGTAGCTTTCTCAGATTGGCTTCTTTCACTTAGTAACAGGCAAGGAAGTTTCCTGTATATCTTTTTCTTTTTTAGCCCTGAATGATATTCCATTGTTTGGATGTACCATAGTTTATTCACTTTGAAAGATATCTTGGTTGCTTCCAAGTTTTGGCAATTGTAAATAAAGCTTCTGTAAACATCTTTAGTTGATTTTTTTTTTTTTTTTTTTTTTTTTTTTGCGATACTGGGGATTGAACTCAGGGGCATTCTACCTCCGAGCTATACCCCGAACCCTATTTTTTAGTCTTTATTTTGAAACAGGGTCTCACTAAGTTGCGGAGTGCCTCACTAGGTAGCTGAGGCTGGCCGAGAACCCGGATCCTCCGGTCTCAGCCTCCCAAATGCTGGGATTACAAGCGTGCGCCACCATGCCCAGCTTTTAGTTGATTTTTGTGAAGGCAAATTTTCAATTCCCTTGGGTAAATACCAAGAGGCATGAATGATCAATTATATGGTAAGAGTGTGTTTCCCCCCACACACACACATACATACTAGGGACTTAATCCAAGGGTATTCTACATCTAAGCCACATCCCCAGTTAATTTTTATTTTGAACCAGGATCACACCAAGTTGCTGAGGGCCTCACTTAGTTGCAGATGCTGGCCTTAAAACTGCAGTCCTCTTATCTCAGTATCCTGAGTACTAAGAGTATGTTTACTTTTGTAAGAAATTAACAAATTGTCTACCAAAATGGTTATGGTATTTTATATTTCAATTCATGCCTATTTTACCATATCCTTGCCAATATTTGTTGTGATCCATGTCTAGATCTGGGCCATTCTAATACATGTGTCACTTATTTTTCATTTCCTTAACGACATTTGATGTAGAACATGATTTCATATGCTTATTTTCCATTTATATACCTTCTTTGGTAACATGTCTGTTAAGATACTTGACTCTTTCTTTTTGGTACTGGGGACTGAACCACGGGTATTCTACTTCTGAGCTACACCCCCAGTCCTATTTTTTATTCTTTATTTTGAAACAGGGTCTTACTAAATTGCAGAGGGCCTCACTAAGTAGCTGAGACTGGCTGCAAATCTGTGATCCTCCTGTCTCGGCCTCCCAAGTACTGGGATTACCAGCGTGTGCTGTCATGCCCAGCTTGACTCATTTTTAATCAAGTTGTTTCTTTTTTCTCTTGTTCACTTTGACGTGTTTTGTTGTTGCTTGTTTTGTTTTGTATATTCATAGCATCTTCTCCTATCTGATATGTTCTTTGTACTTATTTTTGTCCCAGCCTGCAGCTTGTCTTTTCATTCTCTTGATGGTGCCTGCTGTAGAGCAGATTTAAAAAAAAAAAAAAAAAAAAATTAATGAAGTCTTTCACTTCATTTTTCTAATAATTCATCATATTTAATATCTTCTATTATCACTATTTCACTCTGTGAATGCTGACAGAATTACTTAAACACATTGTATATATACCTAGTACTACAAAACATCAGGCTTTTCTGGTAATAATCAAATGTTTTTAGTAGTAAATATAAGCAATGACTGCACAGTAATAATAATTCTGAACATATATGTTTACCATTTTTAAACTTCGAATTTTTATTGTTTTCTAAATATCCATAAGCGTATAAAAATAGTATAATGAACCCCACTGACCCATCACCACATCTCATAACTATCAACAATATCACTTTGGTTTCATTGATCTCCTCACATTTCCATGCATTTTATCTTAAATTTCTGAAAGAATTTCCAGTGAATATATTTTAAATTAAAATGTATACTACAAAAAAATGTGTAATTACTCAGGATACAGCTTTCATCATTTGGTTGTGAGTGTGCGTGTGTAAAAAAACCCACTATGTATGTATGTATGTATATGTGTGTGTATTTTCTTTTTACAGTTAATTGAAAGAATTATTTTTAGTATTCAGAACCATTTATAAATCAAGATATTTTTAATACATACAAGAGTTTCAATGAACTTAAAATATATCAACCTATGTAGAATAAACTTTAAAAAATCTTTCCCTGTGAATATAGGGTTTATTAGGATAACTTTATGAAGCTATGACATATGTTTTAATTTTGATGATTGCTACGACTTTATTTTCTTTTAATTTAGCTTAGAAAACTCAGTGTATGTTTATGGGATAGCGTTTCTTTTGGGGTGGTATACTCTAGCTTATGAATGCCACTCAGATATTAATAATAACTAATATCTAGATAATGCAAAAACCTCCTGAGTTTATTGAATATTTTTATTCTTTAGTGCAAATTGCTTCTTGTGTAGGTGTCCAAGCTTTTTATGTTCCTTTGCAACTGTAATCCCCACTCTCTTCCACTGTTTCTGTAGATTGTTTTTGCATTTGATCACTAAACTGAACTTGAGAACGAGGAAAGGCAAGAGAGTGGGGTGGAAATTGGGGAAGGGGTTAAATGAGAAATGTGTGTATATATGCCTTTATCAGCTTGTACCTAACAAAGATGTATGATTACAATGCACCAATTAATAAAAAATAAATAAATAAATAAATAAAGGGACCCAAACACTGGAAGTATATTTAAAAACAAATAATTTTGCTGATTTATTGAGAAGTCCGTATACAGTTTGTTTGCATAGGATCTTTTAGCAGACAAGAAGATGAGGTGAGATGGGTTGCCAAATGAAAAGATTATGAATATAAGTTAAGGCATTGTATCCCTGGCCTAGAATGTAGCTTGTTTTGTTTGTTTTCTTCTCTAATGTAAAAATGACTTTGAATTGCACATGTGGAGTCAGTAAAGTTGATTTTTTTTTTTCATTAGCAGAGTCCATTCTTTCTAAAATAACAGCATTTTGATCTCCATTAGGATAATTCTACCTGTATACTCTCAACTGGTGGGCACTCCTTCAAACACTTCCATCTGCCAGCTGCATGATTAGTTCAAAGACAGACACATGAAAACCAGAGGCCATTTTTACCTAATATGAAACTTCTTGGAACCTTGAATTTGGGAAGCTATGAGCCTGGTCCTGCTGGGATCACCAAGTGGAGAAAGCCTATCAAACAAATGAACTCACACTGTTGAGAAGGGAAAGAAGACACCTTTACAGTATCACTCCAGCCTTTTATGTATTAAATACATTTTACTTATTTATTTATTTATTTATTTATTTATTTATTTAGGTACTGGAGATTGAACCCAGGGGCATTCTATCTCTGAGCTACACCCTCAGTCATATGTTTTTTTAATTCATTATTTTGAAACATGATCTCACTAAGTTGCAGAGGGTCTCACTAAGTAGCTGAAGCTAGTCCCAAACCCAAAATCCTCCTGTCTTAGCCTCCTAAGTACCTGGATTACATGTGTGCGCCACTATACCCAGCTAAAATACATTTTTTTTTTTTTTCCGGTACTGGGGATTGAACACAGGAGCATTTTACCTCCAAGCTACACTCCCAGCCCTATTCTTTATTCTTTATTTTTGAAACAGGGTTTCATGAAGTTGCAGAAGGCCTCACTAAGTGGCTGAGGCTGCCCGTGAACCTGCGATCCTTCTGTCTCAGCCTCCCAAGTACTGGAATAACAAGTGTGCACCACCACAACCGGCTTTAAAATACATTTTAAATCTATTTTTCTCTTTGCTCTATTGAGATGACTCTTTTTCATTTACGACTAAAAAATTTTCTGACTAATACTTCCTCTATTTAGAAAAATCAGACTATCTTTTAAATAACTGCAATATTAACTTTGCCATTTTTATGCCTCATGCATATCTCTAAATCCTGTTTCATGACTTTAACCCGAAGTACTCATCAGTGTCTTTAATCTCAGATTATCTACCAGCTTTAGCAAAATCCCATTTGGTCCAAGAGGAATGCCAGATTAAGAGATTAACAGGAAGAAGGCCTGATGGAGAGAGCCTAAGTGAAAACAAACTAATCACGTGTTGCTTTCAATTGTCTACAAAGCACAAAGCGAGGTCATCAGATTACAATATACTAGGATGCCACTTTAGATTTCTGTAACAATGATTTCACAGAATTTTGAGTTAATACAAATTTATTTAGCACTTCATGTAGCAGCCAAGTTAGCTGAGCTTTCTGGCATAACTACTCTCATTTTCCTGCAGGCGGTTGGATAGCAAGTCCTTTATAGACAGTCTTGAGTTGGCATCCTTGATCTGACACTAGCTCTGTTATCTTGTAGAAGCTGCTTTACTTCTCTATGATTTGATATCTTTCTCTGTAAAATTAAAGTAATATTTCCTTCATGTGTGGTTGTAAGGAGACTTTAATACAACATGCAAAAAATATTCAGGAAAAAGTAGACATTCTAAAAAACTAGTGGCTTTATATTTTGTTATCAACCACTTCAAAGAATTTCAAAGCTGATATCAAATTGCTGGGTCTTCTCCAGGAAATGAATTGTGAGAGATGTGAATTTAAGGCTAATCTTTCTACGATTTCAGATAGTTTAGTATTTCTTATAAATGAACAGATACTACCTGTAAACTAATTAATTTAGCCACCCCAAATTCATAAAGAACTTTTGCATCAGATATTTCAGCCATTTTTTTTCTTCTTGGGGGAGGAAATTCGCCCTAGCTATAATTAGTTTATCATATATTTGCATTTTTTATGATAACTATTAGTAGCATGGTGATGCTGATTTATGATTTATCTACTTTTATTCAACAGACATTGTTGCCCTGGAGTAGGAAAGGATGGAGTTCTAAAAATAAGGAATGCAATTATTAACTTTGCTATCTCAACATAAAGTAACAGAAATTGACATTTTTTTCTTCCTCGGAGACAGACTTCCACATTCAAGAAGGGAGATTCCTTTATAACAAAGTTAGTTTTCACACTATTTTTGACAAGAGAAGAACTCCCAAATGAGAATGCTGACTTTAAGAGCCTTAAAATATGGTAAATGTTATCGTTTATATAATTTAAGAAATCACTAAAAGTGATTGTATTCCTTCATAAGATAAAAAATTATTAAAATTATAATGCAGTTTTTTATATAAACAGAAGTCTCTGGGTCTTTCACCTACTCAAAACAGTGGGAAAGAATCCTTTACCATCTCTGATCTGCTCTGAGTTATACTTTGCCATGGTTTATCTGATCCTCAAAAATGAGCAAAAAACAGGTTGTCTCTGACAACAGAAAAAGCTTTTCTGAAATGTTTGCAAGGCTCCAGGTGCACAGGGTCCCTGAATAAATATTATTCCAACACTGATCAGCTGCATAGGTGAAGACCAAGTTAGAAAACAGGTCTACAAGGATTTCTTAATGAAAGCAGGTGGCTGTTGATATCCTAAATAGATTCAATAATTAGTTGGAACATTTTTAGGACTTTAGGTGCATCTCACAAGGGATTTCAGTAATATTCAGAAGACAGCTCATGTAGGAAAGCACCTGTTCAAGAATCTATTCATTCATGTTCTACTAATATGGGGGAAATATTTCAAGAACTACACATGGGAAGGCCAAAAGTTGTGTAATGGAAGACTTTAATTTTGGGGTTTGTTCACCTGCCACAGTTTAGGAATCTCTGGACTATCAGAGAACCACTTTCCTAAGTAGGATATAGATTTAATATGAAGGATGAAAAAGTGGTTTTTGTATTTATTGAATGGCCACTTATTTAGGGAAAATTTATAAACCTACTATTAGGAGCAAAATTCACTTGCTTAATAAGTAACATTTCCACATCAAGTTTAAGTAATGGTAGATTTTATCCTCAACACACCAGCTTTTGTATAATTTATTTATTTATTTTTTTGCGGTACTAGGGATTGAACTAAGGGGCATTCTACCTCCGAGCTACACCCCCAGCCCTATTTTTTATTCTTTATTTTGAAACCGATTCTCACTAAGTTGCGGAGTGCCTCACTAGGTAGCTGAGGCTGGCCGCGAACCCGGATCCTCCGGTCTCAGCCTCCCGAATGCTGGGATTACAAGCATGCGCCACCACGCCCGGCTGCCTTTTGTATCATTTAAACACATTGTGTATTCTAAGTAAGGCAAACATCTCTGCTTAACTACAGTGCCAAAATAAGATACTGAAGCGCTCCCTTCCCTCCGTACTATTGCATTTATGATATGAATTTCTATCAAGAGAATTATACAATACATTTTTAAATTTTTATACTTCCACATCAAGCAATCTTTATTCAAGATTCTACAAGAGAAAAGTTAGGTCCCTTTTACAAGAATATATGTAGTAAAAAATGCTGGAAAAGTTTATAAATTGTTACTAGCACTTAGGCAAGTTAAATTCCCAAGTAATATTCTTTTCTGAAAGTATTATATTGATCAGCAGTAGGGTGCAAAATAAACTAAATCACCTTTCACATCTCCTTCAGTGGTGTTTTTGAAACTCTGAGTAATGACCCAGGTTGGGCCATTAATGCAAATCCTCAAAACTTAAGTAGTTTCTTGATACTTTTCATTTTGAGGCATCTTTTAAAGAAACAACAGATGCCTCTCCACATGCATTCAAAAAAAATCAATACAATTAATCAATAACACTCTCCACAGGTAATAAATGCTGAGAAGCATTTCTGCCTATCTGTATTGATTGAGAGAATTGCTTCAAATTGGTTCTGATGTGTATAAAAATCATTTCCTTATTGATCAAAGCCTGTCTTCCCCTTTTTGATATGTTATTTCATATACGGCACACAACTGTTTTAGTGTCCCTTCTTGTATATTTGTGATAAACAAATTTCTGATGATCTGCATGTGAGACTAATTTGAGTGAAATATAGAATGGGTATTTTGTTTTGGGGGAACATGTTGCTCAAAATTTAATCAAAGCATGGACAACCATGAGAAATGTAATGATGTATTTCATTCATATTTTAATTATTTATAATAAGCTTAAAAGTTTTGAGTCTGCTATTTCTTATACTAGAATTCTATTCATGTAGATACGTGCATCTAATCCAGAACAACATTATTCCTACTGGTATAAATAATAGAAGAATGCATAGTTTTAGCCAACTATAGACTCATAATATTGCTAGAAAATCCTGTTTTTGTAACATTTTCAAACATACAAGTAAATTTTGTAACCCCCTTGCTAACATTTTTTTCAGTGTATAGACATAGGATAATAAGAAAATTATCTCTCCTAAATTGATTTTCCAAACAAAAAGAAATTTGAAGTTTCAACAGATCTGGCATTCAATAAGTCTCATTAAAAGTCTCTTTGTTCACCTTTGACTCAACTAATGTCTGTATCCACAGTTGCCTTGCCTAAAAGTACCTGATAACCAGTGACTCACTGAAGAAATATAATTACTTGGTTAAAGAGTTATCCAAAGTGGCTTAGCTGCTCAGCTCCTGACTCTTGATACATTAACTACTGTTGTGAATCATTCTTCCAATTACAAAAAAATCAAAGATTCTTATCAGTATGATTTAGTAAATGTCATTACCAACATCACCTATTTTTCTTATCTGGATGTTCCATTAAGAAATGACATCATTTTGGCCAGTGAATATCCTGCCATGGAAAGTGTTGCTGAACTAATATCTTCCTGAAACCTGGCTTCACTAAAGTTTCATGCATCTCAACAATTTCTACTAGGAATTTTAGGGGATCTGAAATTGTTACATTGATTGAAGCCCAAAATCTTTACCAAAGATAACTTGACTTTATCAATCTAACAAATCAACTTTTTTTTCTCTTCAGAATTCTTAAGAAATAGTTCATGCAAAAGCAAATTAAGTTGAAATCCTTCAACAAAACAAGAACTGTTTCTCTTTTTGGAACTAATTAGTGTAAAGAATAAGGTAAAATATGTTCACTGCAGTCAAAAAATATTTTACTGTCTTCACTACTTGGGTGAGGCTGAAGGGACATTTGCAATGTTAAAAGCTTAAGCATCTGAATGATGATATATTCTGGTTTGCTTCCCTTAGAGGAAAAGTGGAATGGTACTTTTCTATAGCATATTAGTATAAGGCACTTACCTAAGATGTGGAAGTGTCCTTTCTGGCCACTAACACACTTTTAAATCCTGGGACCATGGAATGGGCTCTTCAAACTATACAAGAATAAAGACAGCCTTCCTAAGTCCCTCACTTGCCCCCTGAAGCTAGTTGTACAATGAGATTCTTGGAGGCAGTGAATGCCATTAGAGTAAACAAGAGGATGAAAAATTTTAAAATGCTGCTTGTACTTAAATAGGAATTAATTTTAAAGTGTTCCTAGAAGCAGGCATAGATTCAGCTGCAAACTGGAGCTGCACACTGCAGAGATGTTTACTCTGAGTCATGTTGCGTTTTAGTGAGGGCAGCTTAATCACAGTGGGAGATGACACCAAGTCAGTCAATACAAATTCATCCTGGGGTATTAGAGCATGACGCAGAGGATAAGACCATGAGATTTGGAGTCCTATGGACCCCAAATCCAGATTCCACCAGCTCATAAACTGCACATCCTTGGATAAATTGCTTTAATCTCTCTAAACCTGGTTTTCCTGTTCTAAAAAGTCAGGTCTATGCTAGCACTGTCCAAAAGAAATATAATGTAAACACATATAATTATAAATACTATGGAGGCATTTTTAAAAGTTAAATTAATATATTTATAGTCATATATAACATGCATTTAAAATACATAAATTCTATTTTATGTATTTAATATCATATGTATCCAAAATAGTATCATCTCAATATGTAATAAACATAAAATTTGTGTGTGTTTGTGATTGGAGCTTGAACCTAGTGGCTTTCTACCTCTGAGATTTGTCCTCAGTTCTATTTTATTTTGAAATAGGATCTACCTAAGTTTTGGAGGGCCTCACTAAGTTGCTGAGGTTGATCTCTAACCTGCAATCCTCCTGTC
>PVLC010011657.1:0-46439 GCA_004027655.1 Graphiurus murinus | reverse complement strand
TACCAGGGATTGAACTCAGAGGCATTCTACCTCCGAGCTACACCCCCAGCCCTATTTTTTATTCTTTATTTTGAAACCAGGTCTCGCTAAGTTGCGGAGTGCCTCACTAGGTAGCTGAGGCTAGCCGCGAACCCGGATCCTCTGGTCTCAGCCTCCCGAATGCTGGGATTACAAGCGTGCGCCACCACGCCCGGCTTACCTTGAATTTTCTATAGATTTGAAGAGTTAATATATTACTATGTAATTTATGGATTTGAGGTTAGATTGGTATGTAAGACCTCAGAGGACTCTACCAACAACCCCTCTAGAATTTTAAATCTTTTATTATTTCCTAAAGTAATACCATACATGCATATGTATGTGCTTAAACCATAGAGTATGAATTTATAGGCCCCAGAGAAATGTCTACCTGATTGTAACTGTTGTTTTCCTAATGTTTGTTAGATTAAAAATGGGAGAACAAGAGAAAAACAATATTACTTTCTCATAGAGGAACTATTCTCATTGTAATTCCCTTTCTTTGTAATAGTCAAAATATAATAGATACACAACAAGAGATACTTTCAGGAAAATTTATTATTTTTATTTTTATAATAACTGGTGCATTGTAATCATACATCTTTGTTAGGTACAAGCTGATAAAGGCATATATACACACATTTATTATTTAACCCCTTCCCCAATTCCCACCCCACTCCCTTGCCCTTCCTCCTTCTCAAGTTCAGTTTAGTGATTGACCTTGATATATTTGTGAAAGTACATCATGTGCATTAGTGTGTCCCCCCGCCCCATCCATCCCCCTTAAGTTAAGTCAACTTCTTTGCTCATCTAGGATTTCTCTTTTTTCATCTGGAGACCCTCTTGTGCCCCATCTTCTCCCTAGCATCCTCATATCAGGGAGAACATATGCTTTTTTACTCTTTGTGATTGACTAATCTCACTTAACATAATGTTTTCCAGTTGCATCCATTTCCCTGCAAATAACATGATATTGTTCTTCTTTATGGCTGAGTAATATTCCATTGTGTACATATCCCATAGTTTTGTAATCCACTCATCTGTCAGTGGACATCTTGGCTGCTTCCTTAGTTTGGCAATTGTGAATTGTGCAGCTATAAACATAGATACACATGCGTCGGTCTGATAGTTTGGTTTTCATTCTTTTGGGTAGATACCCAGAAGTGGTATTGCTGGATCATATGGTAGGTTTGTTGTATTTTTATGTTAGCATACTAAATAGACAAGATTGTGGCTTTTATTTTATTTTATTTTATTTTTTTTGTGGTACTGGGAATTGAACTCAGGGGCATTCTACCTCTGAGCTACACCCCCAGCCCTATTTTTTATTCTTTATTTTGAAACCAAGTCTCACTAAGTTGCGGAGTGCCTCACTAGGTAGCTGAGGCTGGCCGCGAACCCGGATCCTCCGGTCTCAGCCTCCCGAATGCTGGGATTACAAGCGTGCGCCACCACGCCCGGCTGATTGTGGCTTTTAAAAACATTTTTTTTAATCATTTTTCTTTGAGAAAAAAGGATTTTATTCTTGCCAACTTTCTTAGCCTTATGGCTGTGTATAGTTTTTGTAGTGTATATAAGAATGTTTCATATTTGAAATTGATTTTGTAGGTTGAATTTCCCTTTTCTGAAATGCTTAAATCCATAGTGTGTTAGATTTTGGATTTTTCAATATTTGCATATACGTAAGGGATATCGTGGGAACAGGGCCCCAGTATAAACAGGAAATTAATTTGTTTTTCGTATTTATCTCACACACACACACACACACACACGCGTGTGCGCGTGCGTTGTAGATAATTTAATAGTTACTTGGAGTGCACCTGTATTTTGACTGCGACCTATCACATGAAGTTAGGTTTGGAATTTTCCACTTGTGTCATCTTGGCACTCAAAAAGTTTTGGATTTTAGAAGGTACAGATTTTGGATTTTGGATTAAACTGTATCATTCTCTACCTTTCTTTCTGTCAGATCTTTGTTAAGATTTTTGTCCATTGTGTTTAATTCTGCAGCTCACGAAAGCTCACCGACAAGGACACATGGTGAAAGTGGATTGGCTGGACAGATTAACATTTAGAGAAATAGAAATGATAAATGAGGTGGGTGTGTCCCAGTTATTTTCATTTCAAAATATTTTCTACAGATTTCTAAATTAACAATTTTTTGAGAAGAATTGCTTTTTGTCAAACATTGAACATATGTAGGGTTATTGGGGTTACTTCCTGTAATTCTATGCTTATAGTAAATGGAAAACTGGGAATATTTGCCCTTTTTGTATTTTAATGTAATATCAAACCATGAAGTCAGTAATCTATATCGTAAATGTATTAAATATTAACTAAGTGAAGTCTGTGAAGACTTGATGCCTCACTTGTATGTTCTCTCATGGCAACTCATGTTCAAGATCAAGTCAGTGTTATATCAGCACAGTGATGTCTCTTCATTTCAGTTACCACATACATCTTTCGGAACTCCTCTCTCCAGTTACTGCATTGTTTATCTTATGTGTTATGTATGAGCTTCTGCACTCTTAATAAGGTTACATGATTTAAATAATCTGTTTTTTCTTGACTTCATTTATTGGGCCAGTGTGTTATATCTATTGAAAACATGACATCAGTGAATTTTTCCAAAACTTATTTTAAAAAGTTTTGTTTTATATATATTTTCTCTAAAATATCAGATATTCGGCTAGAGAATAAAAATAATAGATATATTAATCAAATTAGGAATTAGGAGAGAAGAATATCAATGTGTAGCTGATAATGACCATCATAGTGCACAAGTGACTTAACTTATTTTCTCAGAACAGTTCTCAGCAGGTAGGGAAGAAAATTTATTACAGTGAACCATTGTACTTTTTTTAAAATGAATTCAGTGCTGATTAATATTTATATTCAATTTGAATACTAGATATCTTCTATATTTATAATATGTTCTCATATACAAACTGTGAAAGCTTTAGCTTTTTCAGTTTTTTTTTGAATAGTCACATTTTAACCAGCATGTACTTTAACTTCAGTGCATCTGGGTATAGAAAATGTAATGTTGAGCTTGACTTTGTCCAGCATTTCTTAACCCTCCCCACTTTTTTTTTCTTTAAGAGATAGGCAATCATTACTACTAGCACAATAGAGTATAATATCCTTTTAAGCTGAACAATTCAAGTAACCTCTTTGGACATTTATGATTTTATGCATTAGATTTAAAGCCATTTACAGAGCTGTTTTGGACAGGACTGATCATTCTTTTAGACGACACTGTATTTTCACTTCATCATTACCATAGTGTTTGCTTCTTTTTTTTTTTTTTTAAAGAGGACATATTTATATAATGAATCATTTTTTTTTATCAAGGAGAGAAGTTGCTATTACAGAATATATTTTAATTGTTAATAAAAAGTCACAAATCACACGTTATTTTAAACCATTTAAAAATCATAGAAAGCTCCTAAACGTTATACTTGTTAAGCTCAAAAGACCTTTGTCCATAATTACATACTTTTTTTTATACTTATCTTAATTTATATAGTTGGACTGGTCAGATAGTTTCAAGGTTAACTGTTCTTTGCTTAAAATTGTTAGAAGTACAAAACATCGTGTTTATTTTTGAAATAAAATAATTCTCATGAAGAGTTAAATACAAAATATTTTCAAGAATTTTTTTTTTTTGTGGTACTGGGGATTGAACTCAGGGGCATTCTACCTCCGAGCTATACCCCTAGCCCTATTTTTTAGTCTTTATTTTGAAACTGGGTCTCACCAAGTTGCAGAGTGCCTCACTAGATAGCTGAGGCTGGCCGCGAACCCAGATCCTCCAGACTCAGCCTCCTAAATGCTGGGATTACAAGCGTGCGCCACCACGCCCGGCTCAAGATTTTATATCATAAAACTGAACTACTAAATAAACCAAAAGTTGTGTTAAGTTTGAGGAAGGAATTTTAAGTGAGTAATAGACACTATTGGGTAAAATAATAGTGCTACTTATAATAAATGATATAATAAGATGTTATAAATATTTATTATAATAAAATATTCTAAGTAAAATATTACAACATTTTATTTTTGTTAGCAGTAGTGCTACTTATAATAAAGCAGTAGTTCTATATTGAATAATACATGTATATAATGAACAAATTTGTTAAATATCTTAAGTTGTACTTGATTGATCTATATATTACTGAATTGGGAAAACCATGTATACTGGTCCTTTAAGAAAATGTTGAAAGTGATAATTTTTTCATAACATTTTTTTCAGAGTGAAAAACGAAGTTCTAATTTTATGTACTTGATGGTTGAGTTTCGCTGTGTCAAGTGTGATGATAAGGAGTATGGTATTGTTTATTATGAAAAGGTATTTTCCTTGGAACTATTTATGCTTTCTAAAGTAGAGGGGAGGGGAAACATTTAAAAAATTACTGTTGTTCCTGATGAGATTAATTATTTGGTTGCAGGACAGCAGCAGACAGCTGTCAGCAGCAGCTGTTTATGTATACACAAATCAAATCATATAGTTACAACACAATTACAAAAACTGATCATTCATGTTAATGTAGTTCTGGCTAAAAAATTCAATAAGTTTGCAGGCGATTAAAAACTCTTTGATGAATTTTGCAAATTATCAGGTAGAACCTAAAAGCTATCTTTATGTAAAATTAATATATATATTAAAAAAATAAAAAGAGGAAATCTTAGTTTTTAAATGATAAGCTATTGAAAATCAGAGGTTTGTTAGTTATTCGAATATATATGAAACATGTTGGAATTCTACATATGGCCCTAAGTAAATATGCTTATGAAAGACTTCATATATGTATATTTATCTGTATAGTATAGGCAAAATTAACAAAAACAAGTTGCCATTTGGCTAATTTAGTAAACACATAGTTATGAATTTGCTCTGCTCTACTAATTATGAAAAAGAATAGTGTACTAGTTTCTATGCAGTTATTTGAAAAAACATCTACCTTGAAGGTGCTTCATTTAAATACTACAGAAATAATTGTATGTATAGTTTGAAACCACATAAACCAGATTTCTTTTATTGTCTTGGAAATAGGCAAGTGTTGAAATCATTGGAAATGAGAATGGACTTTTGGTATATGGCATAATAGGTTAATATTTCTTCTAGCATATTACATAAAGTGCCTTTGTTCATTAGAAGCAGGAATCTAAATTACATTTACATTTTGATGTTATTTTTTAATGCTGTCTCAAGTGATTTTTAACATTCTTTTAAAAATATATATTTCTATTTGAAAGACTTTCATAATAAAGGATTAGGGTTTATGTAATTAATTTATGGTTATATTGTGGTTATTTTTCAAATTAATATTCATTTTTTTCTTTAAACTTTGTATCCCTTTCATTTTGATGAAAGATTAGGAAACATTAACTTGTTTGGGCCTTTTATAAATGATACTTCCTAGGGGAAAAAAAGATAGAAAGATAGACTATTTAACATTGTTTTGTAATTTATTAGACAAACTATATCCAAAAGAAAGGAAAATATAAGTGAATGAAATTGTTTTTTCACCAATACATTTATTAAAATATTTTGCATTTTATATTGTATGTAATTTCATTAAAAGCAATATTTGCTGCTTAGATGAAGCTTATATTGCAAAAACATGATAATGGGCGGTTCTTTGGAACATTGGAGTTGTGAAGGATCTTTCAAAAGACAGCTTTGATAATAGATGAAATTATAACAGAATAGAAATTAGAAGAATTTCAAATATTTTTGAAAATGTTCTTGACCCCTTTTGCTGCTTGGACAAAATTGCTCATAAATTAATGCCTGTCTACTTTCCCTGTCATATTTCCACTTAGTGTAAAGATTGCTGGGCTAGTGTATTGAATCTAATGGAAATAGACTTTCTTGTCACCTGTCTTTTGTGACAGATAGCCTTAGTGAAGATTACTTGTCACCATTTGGCTGATAAATGTGTTTTCTGGTGTTGTGACTGAGAACAAGCCTGTTAAACAACAGCTGTGGGAATTTGTGGTTTTCTGTAGGACTCAATTACTGAAGTAAAGTAAAGCCACAGTAGTTCCCCTTTTTCAGTCTTTCCTGATATTGTCGTACATATCTAAAATTGAAAACATGCTAGCATTTTGAAATTGACAAAAAAGCTTGATGCTGGTTATACAGTCGTGAGAAAATGAATTTTCACCTTAATTAGTTTAGCCTTTTCAAGTATATTTGGCAGTGACATTTATTATTCTGAATTACCTTTCTTACCTGGATATGATAAAAGTAAAAGCCAACATTTTTCAAAAATGATAACACCAACAAAGTAAGACAGCTCTATTTCTTAAGAATTGATTGATTGATTATTGTTATTTAAATTTACATTGTGTTGTCCCTCTGAGAAGCTGTATTACTGCATCTCTAGTTGTGCATAAATTTGAATAACATTAACCGACACTTAAAATTGCTCCTTTCAATAAATCTCAGTTGTGATACCTTAAAAAGTTACCAACATTTACATAGTTTTGCACATTATGCAACACATTTGTTGTGCCATATTTTAATTATGTCTTGTGGTTTCTTATTCTGAGTTTTAGAATTAAGAATTTTCTTCTTGATACACTGTTAAAATAAAGAATCTTTTAAAAAGAAAAAATAAAAGCAATCTACTAATTTCCAGGTCCTTTTTCTCTACAACTCTAATACTGTAATTCATTTTTTTTCCCCAAATATTTTTCTCGATATTTTGTTAGTAGAAAAAGGTATAAAAAAGTAAAAATACGTTTTATCATATATTTGAAAGAAGAATTTTTATAGAAAGATTGATGCTCACTGAATAGAATTAAAATACATTGTAATATATAGGATCATATTTTTTTTCTTAGAATTTGGTTTAAGTTTTTTTTTCTTTTTAACTTACTGCACTATCATCCAGGATGGTGATGAGTCATCTCCAATTTTAACAAGCTTTGAATTAGTGAAAGTTCCTGACCCTCAGATGTCTATGGTAAGTTATATTGCAATTTTTTTTTGTAAAAGTGCTTTTCTCCATAATGATTATGACTTAGAAACACAAAATATACTTTAAAAAAAAAAGTAATGTGTAACCTCATTAATTATATACAAGTGGTTTAAAAGTCCACTTTAGCTATCTAGAATCAGATATCAGATGAAAATTTTAGCAAGATTGACTTTGTTGTAAAATAAGGAAGATTGTTATAGCTACTAGCATAACTTCACAAAAGGCTGATGTATAAAGATTTCTTAAAAGTCAAAAGACAACCAAAAATCAAAAATTAGGTAAATGGCATGAATAGACAATTTACACACACACAGTCAATTAATGAAACAAATAAAATGTTTTAAAAATCAAAATAAATCAGAGTAAGTATGAATATACACATATATTTTGCTAAGCAATCATAATATGGTTAAAACTAATATTGTTTACAATGAGTAAAATAGTCTAACAAAATGTGTCTATTCACATATCAGGATCACTTTCCCTGTCTTCAGTTTATATAACTGGTAAAATGACAGCACAGTGACTTCATGAGGTTTCTAGTAGCTGATAGGAAGAGAGAATGTTTTAATTTGTGTTATTAGGGTAGATTTAAGAGTGAAGGTGTTATTTATAGAAGATATGGGCTGGGCGTGGTGGCGCACGCTTATAATCCCAGTACTTGGGAAGCTGAGATTGGAGGATCTGTGTTCATGGACAGCCTCAGCTACTTAGTGAAGCCCTCCACAACTTAGTGAGACCGTGTTTCAAAATAAAGAATAAACACAGGGCTGGGGGTATAGCTTGGCGGTAGAACGCCCCTGGGTTCCATCCCCAGCACCACAAAAAAAAAAAAAATAAAAAGTAGAAGATATGAAAATGTTGAGTATGTGGAAAGTGAGAGATGGCTGTTTTAGAGAATGGAATGACATGTACTTATTATAGCACTAGTGGAGCTTAAGTAATACATGGTTTCTCACTCTTGAAATGGGTACATACTTTTTAAAGATAAACAGGATACTAAAGTTGTGCCAAAATAAAATATTAGGTATTATAAAGGTTTTAACTAAGCAACTGTTTACATTTTTAGCTGGCTATTAAAGTTTCCAATTTGCAAAGTTTATATTTTCAGCATTTTAAAATAACTTTTAGGAGAATTTAGTTGAGAGCAAACACCACAAGCTTGCCCGAAGTTTAAGAAGTGGACCTTCTGACCATGATCTCAAGCCCAATGCTGCCACGAGAGATCAACTAAATGTAAGAGAATTTATAAAATATGAATATAAAAAATTATATAGATATTTTGGTTGCATATGATGATGTCACCAGTTAAAATGATTTAGTTTCATATCTTTTCCAGGCTGATCAGCCCTATATAATTTGACAATTTTACATGTCTGTATTCTTTATTAATCATTTGGGGTGTTTTAGTAGTTATTAGCTCTGGAGATAAAGCTACAAATAGTTCCTACTTTCAGGATGTGGTATTTTTGTTCCAGGACCCTAAGATATTGCCTGAGAAGATAAACATTCATTGTGTGTATTGAAATGACAAGAGAAGAGTATTTGTTTTGTTTATTTCCTTTTTTTGTGGTGTCGGGCGTGGTTTGTATTGTATTTTGTGGAATTAAATGAGCTCTGTACTTACACATTTTAATGTCGAGTATGGCTTTCTCATCTTTCTACCCCTTATATCCTAATACTATACTTTTTAGATGGATAAGCGCAGCAAATTTAAGTCTTATTTGGTGAACATACATATTTGACAAATAATTCTTTTACTTCTTTGTTTTAGATTATTGTAAGTTATCCGCCAACCAAGCAACTTACATATGAAGAACAAGATCTTGTTTGGAAGTTTAGATATTATCTTACTAATCAGGAAAAAGTGAGTGTTTTGGTTTTCATATATTACATTTATTTATAAACTTTCTTACTAATGACCAAGATAAGGAAAAATTATAATAGATGTAGTTGTTATTGACTTAAAATATTTTAGAACAATATATCGGATTCCCTATTTAAAAAATTAGAGAGGTAGACACACAGACACCTGTTTCTGTTTGTTGATGTATAAAGAATGTCTGGTTGGGTTTTGAAGTCAGAGAGACTTGGGTTCAATTTCTGAAAGCTACAGTTTACATATGTTAGGTAGAATGAGGCAAATTACTTTGTTCCTAATTATTCTAATGGAGACAGCTTTCTTTCACAGGTATGACAATATTGGGTATTACCTGGCAAAATGCCTGGTGCATTCTATGTACTTAGTAAATGTTGATTTTCATATATCTCATTCTACTTATTTATTTGAACCTGAGTGGATAGAAAAAATATTTATATTAAAAGAACTTCAGATTTCTAGTCATGATGTGGCTAGAGTGAGAATATGAAGAATATGAATAAAAATGTGAAATTGAGTTAGTAGAAGTATACAGTTTGGCAAACAGAGTATAGGTTAGGTGAGAACTAGACATTTGCTTTCTTCAGTGAAACCATGGAATAGCTAACTAGATAACTCTTCTCTCTCTCTCTTTTTTTTGGTACTGAGGATTGAACCTAGGAGCACTCTGTCTCTGAGTTATACCCCCAACCCTATTTTTTAATTTTTACTTTTGAAACAGGGTCTTTCTAGGTTGATGAGTCTCATTACTTGCTGAGGCTAACTTTGAACCTGCAATCCAACTGTCTCATCCTCCCAAGAACTGGGATTACAGGACTGCACCATCATTCTAGACTAGATAACTTTTCATGAGAGAGAGAGAGTTAGGATAAAGTCATCGGCACTAGTCTTGAGCTGGAGACTTGGTTTTGAGTCTGACTGTTAAGAAGACTCAAGCACTAAGAAGCTTTTTGAGTACAGGTAAATTACTTCACCTGTCTAAACTTGAATTTCCTCATATTTAATGTGATGGTGAAGTGATAGTGTAAATGCTTTGTCTCTTCTAGTTTTTAAAATAGTCTGTGAATTATTAAGACAAAAGGTAAAGGATTAACTCTTAAAATATAAGAACAATAACCACTATTTATCAAACAGCTTCTGTGCGCAGGGATCTTTCAAATCCCCACAGTGGACATGTAACTGACAAGGTTCTACAGATTAAGAACTTGTGCTTTAAATTAAGGAACCTTTGGCCGGGCGTGGTGGCGCACGCTTGTAATTCCAGCATTCGGGAGGCTGAGACCAGAGGATCGAGGCCAGCCTCAGCTACCTAGTGAGGCACTCCACAACCTAGTGAGACCCGGTTTCAAAGTAAAGAATAAAAAATAGGGCTGGGGGTACAGCTCAGAGGTAGAACGCCCCTGAGTTCAATCCCTAGTACCGCAAAAAAAAAAAAAAAATAAATAAATAAATAAATAAATTAAGGAACCTTTGCAGAATCACAAAGCTTGTAAATGCTGCCTCTTGATAGGCTTGCATTTATGAGTTAAAACAGAAGGGAGTCAGTGAAGACAAGAAAAGAGAACTGTAGAGAAAACATTTGTAGCACACCATGCACATGCCTTAGCAGGAATTCTGAAATGCATTAGGGGCAGAGCAGAGAAACATTAGGAAAATTAGTATCTGTCAGGAAGCTGTTATGTAATTATGTGAGAATGGATTAATATGGTTTAAAATCTCTTGAGATGGTCTTTAATTACTTTGTTTTAACTTGTTTTTATGAACCACCTTTTCTTTCTTTAGCTTTGAAAGTAATGATAAAAATCCAGTTACAGCACATCTTAACTCTTGAGCATTCCTCTTTATCATTTATTGATGTCACGGGAATTCTTTGTAGAGAAATCATATTTATTCTCCCTGATATCCATAATAAGAATGAAAGGAATTTTAAATTTACTATAGCTTTGAGTGTTACTCTCTTCCTCACTGAACAGAAGGAAATATTCATCAGCAGAAGCACAGGTTTGTGATTTTGTGTTCTGTAAAAATTGAGTTTGTATCATAATACTGTGTTAAACGAACAGTAACCTTGGTCACAGAAATTGCACCATGAATGCGGCACACTCTTGTCTACAATACACAGCAAGATAGTGAATTAAACCTGATAGGATGTGTAGGTTCAAGAAGCATAGAATAGATTTACAGAGCAGAACTTCCTTAGATAGTAAGACTTGCAAGAAAAATTGTTTGTTTAAACAAGTAGTCACTTCTCACTGAAATTCAATTACTTCTAGATATGTGTAAAAGAAATAAAATGCTCAAGTGATATAAAGTGTGTGACAAGTTTCATTTAACTAGTTGATTTCAAGTTTTTGAAAGGTGGGTGATGAAACTTCATTTCTCAGGACATATTATAGGATTCTTATGATCACTAGAGTAGAGTGAAAGATATTTTTTAATGTTTGAGAAGCACTTTAGAGTAAACCAAATATATATTGGCCTTGAAATGACCAGAGGAATTATTCACACAGCCACATTTGTATCCCCTGTAATAATTTAAAATGGGTTTTGTAGAAAACAAATACTCTTGTATACAGCTCCTTAATTTGTTTATACAAAGAAATTCTTTCAGTGTCAGGTTCTAAGAAATTGTGATTTAGGTTATTTGGCTTTTGGGCCCTGAGGCTAAAAAGCTTTCCCAGAGACAAAGCTGTGCTCAAAGAAAAAAATGGAGGAAATTGGTTCTTTCAAAGTTTTACTTTTTTTTTTTTTAAATTTGGCCTTTCTACCTATTCTTTTTTTTTTCTTTTTTTCCCCTAAATGACCCGTCTTCAGTATTTTGAATGAAAATCCTCTAGTTTGGACCTGATGTTGTCCCTACAAAGTTCACTGTGTAACTGTCTACTAAAACTAATTAAATTTATGAAATGTGTTTAAATTTATGGTCCACAACAAGTAAGAAGTGACTTGTCTTTGCAGAGCCCAAAATGTAAATATTGAAATTTTTCAAAACTGTCTCTTACAGTATCCTTTCTTAAAAGTGTTAATTCAAAATAACTCTTATTAGCTTTTTGTCTTTTGATTATACTTTGGGGGAAAAAAGCAGTAGAAAGAGTTAAATATAGTGAAGATGATAGCTATGCACTAATTGTTCTTATGAGGCTGCTTCTGAGGCAGTAATATCAGGACAGTAATCCTATTTGTGTTTCCTATCAAGAAGTTGATGGTGAACAATAGCAAAAATGTACTTAGTTCAGTAAGTATTTATTATTTAATCTTGGCCTAATACTACATAGGCTCTAGGTATCATGTCCATATACTATTATAAATTAAGATTTATTCTAGGCAAAGCATGTTTACACACAATTACAGTGGGGAAGTATGAAATAGTAATTGATTAAGGGTTGCTGTTATATGAAACATGTAGGTAATTACTATAATAAAAATAGTAAGTATAGTAAGATCAAGGAAGATTTCACAGAGAGAGGATTGCACTTAAGTTTGAACATACTCTGATGGCATTATTTATTTGGAAATCATTTTTCATAGGGAAACTAAGCATGAGTGAGGTCAGGCTGTTATATTCAGCAAAAATAAAAATTTATATGAAAGGTTATTTAAAGTAAAGATGGCATCAGATTTTTCTAGACTCCAAATTCTACCTTTGGTTATTGGATTTCACTGCAACAAAAAACCTCTAAAACAAGAATGTCTGTCTTAAAAGAGGTATTTTAAGGAATATGAACTCAGGTACATTTGGAACAGGACTGAAAATGAGGGGGGGATATGAATATGAGAATGAAAATGAATGAATTAGGAATCTCATGTGCTGATTTCTAGGACAGTGGAGTAGGAGGAAATGTACAAGATGACCTAGAGACAAGTCCCAGCAGTTAGGCCTGAGAGCCAGAAATAAGGAAAGAGGATAAGTGAAAGGAGCAGGGTGAGGAGATGTTTTCATGTTTGAATATTTTGAATTGGAAGAGCAGCAAAGGAGAAATCTTCAATAATTAGCTTGGGTAGAAATTAAAACTGGAAATAAGTATAATAAATACAGAATTTTTAGTACCAAAATGATTGTGGTTCTGAGAAAAAGAAAGAACAGAGAGGTGATTTTAAGATCAGAAAAGAGATTAACAAAATAATTACTGTTCTGAAAACATGATAATAAATGCAGAAAAATAATCATTTGATGCTAGATTCAACATAAGAAATACAGTTGTAAAAATAACTGATAATAAGCAGTTATTAAGTATTTTTTTATATAGTTAAATGTTTTTACTTTCATTAAGTTATTTAATCTTCACCATAGCCTAATAAAATAGGTGTCTCACAAGTCAAATAACGTGTTCCAAATGACTCAGCTAATAATTGATAGAGCCAAGAATTAGGATATCAGGCATCCTATATTTTATCTTTGGAACATGGATCAGTAAAACATGTTTAAAAGACCTGGGGTTAATTATTATTGCTGCCCTAAAATCTTATTTCTCATCTTCTCCTTGTTTCCTTCTTCATTCTAGTGACTTGGTTTATCATTTGTAACATTTAGCAAGGTAAAATTGTGAGTTTTTTGTACAATGTCTTAAGTTCCTTGGCAGCAGTATACTCTATAAATCTTACTAATAAATCTATAAATCTGAAAACCTAGGAGTTAGACCGTTTCAGTTTTTGAATTGAATACATTGTCATGCTTCAAGATTTGCTTATAATAAGTACATTCCTGCACATTTCTATTAAGACTGCTGCTGTACTGTGAAATGGAAAAGCTTTCACTGTAGTTATATAAGAAATATTGCTTAGTTTCCACTTTCAACCTAGAAATACATGTTACAAGTGAATAAATAAATAAATGCAGGGAATATGTTAGGAGGGTAGTCTGTGTTCTACACAGAAAGAGGACACATTATGCTGAATGGTGTGTGGCAGGGCCAGAGGAAACAGCCAGCCAACCTTGGAGAATGCAGACTCCAGTTGTAGAGATAAAAAAGCCCACAAAACCATTTAGCATTTAGAAGAACATCATTGAAATGACAGTGGTAAAACCAAGCCAATTTCTAAAGGAACAGTTAGGTCACAGTTGCTGAAAACTTCCTGGGAAAGTTGAGTTTTTGACAAGCACACCTTCAGGAAGGTAATACCACAGTTTTGATGAAGAATGTAAGGAAAGTTTGTAGACAGGAGTTAGAGAATCGTGCATAAAATAGATCGACTTCTCTGAAGCATAGAAGGACAACAGGAATTCATGAAATAGAGGTTTGGATTGTTGTGAGAGGTCTCAGTGGAATATGTTGAGAAAAAAGCCAAGGTGTTTTTGTCATTCATTCATTCATTCATTCACTCACTTATATACAAACTGGAGCAACCCTATAATCTAACTGAGACCATATTATAAAGATATGGTAGTCGTCATCTTATAGTAGAAGGGCTATCCATATGGTATAGGACCAAGTTTATTCTCATTCTTCAGTGAGTGAAACCTATCAGTTTCACTCGCTGAAGTTACATAAAGTTATTTTTGTCTTTGGGTTCATTACTGTTTAAAAACCAAACAAAAATGATATGGCTGTCTATAAATATAATGACTACTTTGGACATTAGTCACCAGAATTAATTAAGTAAATGTTGAGTTTCTTTTTGGCAGGGATGTCTTCGAGTACAATTTCTGCCCCCAGTAGATTTGTGCTAAGATCACTTACGTCTTTGAGCTTCTAAGAGTTTGTATGAAATGATTAGAAAAGAACGTGGTATTGACATTCTTTCATGGCTTGTCAAACTCGAGATGTATGATATGATGAGAATCAGGTTGAGCCAAAATTCAGGAAAATTGCTAGGAATAATTGACAAGGATTGGGAATGGATTCAGGAGATTGGTATAGTTGAGGTAATGGCTCCAACAGGCTGGGCTTAGCTAATTAGGGAATGGAGGTACCTTTCTGGTAAGGAGGAACCATCTTGGGAAGAACCACACGACCAATTCTGGATTCTAGGTCTGGCTCAGCCATCATTTTAAGGTGATGGGTAAGCCATTTAATTTGCTGGGTCTGTGTACAATTTAAGCAGTGGACTAGATAATCTCCATAGTGCCTTTCTCTTAATTTAGTAAACTGAAGAATATTTTAAAGTTACCTTTGTTTAAGAGATAACTCATAGATTCTTAGAGGAAAAAAATACTTTTTGTTGTGCCATGAAACTGTTGGCAGTCAGGAGACCTGGTAACAGGGTTGCACTGTATGGAAAACAAGTGTGTATCTTTCTTAAAATAGCATTTATTATTTATGCAACCACGAATGATAATCTGCAAGATAATCTCCTTAGCTGACAGACTTGTAAAAAATCTCCATACATTACCTGTCTAGGCAAGTAAGTAAGCTTCCAGAAAGTTGCTACAAACAATCCGCTGAATCAGGCTCTTTGTTGCAGTATCTGTAGTTATTCATTTTGATGCTTACTTTCTGCATTTGTGTTTGCCTGTCTTTTTCTTTTTAAGTAGTTACCTCTCAGAGAGACATACGTATTCCCATTTTAGTCCTCGTGTGTGAGTACGTAGGAAAACCAGTGATCATATCTGAGAGTTGATTGAAAGTGAGACTAGTGATGTGAATTTCTACCCTTGCCTATGACATTCTGTTAATATTGTAAAATTAAGGTTGTGTCCAAAGCATTTTACAGTTCATAACATTCGCATGACTTATTTCCATGGCTTGAGGCCTGCGTTTTTTTCTTTTTTTTTTTCTATTTATCTGTCTGTCTGTCTATCTATCTATCATGTATTTTTGCTACTGGGGATTGAACGCAGGGGCAGTCTACCTTTGAGCTACATCCCCAGATCTTTTCTTCTTTTTTTTATTTTGAAACAGGGTCTCTTTCAGTTGCTGAGGTTGTTCTCAAATGTGCGATCCTCCTGTCTTAGCCTCCCAAGTATGCATCAGGTGAGGCCTGCAGTATTTTAAAATGACAAAAGCAAAAACAAATTTAGAAATTCATTGTACTGTTAAATTGTTTTAGCTAGAAAATGTAAAATTATAGTGAACATGTTTTTGTTTTATTTTGTTTTGTTTTTTCCTCCCCTGTAGTGCTTCTCCAGAATCATGTGTATAACTTCACTTAGTTTTTATACAGGAGTCTGCCACCAACCCTGTGACCCTCCCATCAGGACAAAGTAGATCTCTATTTTAAATAGTCACGCTTGACCTTTTCTACTCCATGCAGTAGAATGTTGTTTCTAATTTTAAAATCTTTTCTTATTTTAGGCTTTGACAAAATTCTTGAAATGTGTTAATTGGGATCTACCTCAGGAGGCCAAACAGGCATTGGAACTTCTGGGAAAATGGAAGCCCATGGATGTAGAGGATTCCTTGGAGCTGCTATCCTCCCATTACACCAATCCCACAGTGAGGCGTTATGCTGTGGCCCGGTTACGACAGGCTGATGATGAGGTGTGTTATTATTCGTTATTCCTGTCTGATGAGGTACATTTTAAACTAGAGACTAATTATAGACTCTGTGTGTATGTGTGAGAATGAGAAAGAAAGAAAACAAGCACACAAGAGAGATTTTCAGAAGGGAAGAGGATATACAAGATGTGCTTTCAGAAGTCAAATTAAAATATTCCTCCAGGGACTCCTCTGTGAAATGAAAATTTACTTCCTGATCTGTTACGTGATAGGACAATCTCTCCCAGGATGTTTACCTGGCAGCAGAGCTTGTATTGCTCTGTCTGGAGAAAGGAATTCTAATGAAAAATGGTTTAATGTAGCACCACCTAGGGAGTAATTCAGATCCCCTCTATCAGTCAGTAGACAACAAGCCACATTTAATTGTGGCCTTGAAAAGCTCTTGGGGCCCTTAAAGCACAGAGATGCATGGTCATCTTACTCTCCTTCAAACTCTTCCTTTAAACTTTCAGCTGCTGACAATTATATGTACATGTAGATTTTCCAAAGGTAATTTTGAATCCTCTGCAAAGCAAAGCCTTTAGGCTGAATATTTATAAATATGTGATGCCATTGGGGAAAGAAGAACATTAGTTGACACTAAACCTTACTTGATTTTGAGTATTAGAAATTTCTAATTTGGTAAACTAATCTATCATATTTTCTTCTTAATTTTTATAGGGTGAATGTGTTCTCAAATATGACTTAATAGTTTATGCTAGTCAGTAGGATGTATGGAGTATAAGATAACTCTTCTCAAACCTCTTTCTATATATATATCAATTATTTTTTTATTCATTCACATTTCTATTTTATAAAACTTTTACAAATTTTTTTTTTTTTTTTTTTTTAGAACAGCCTCCTGAGTACTCTTTATTTTGAAACAGGGTCTCTTTAACTTGCTGAGGCAGATGTCAACCTCACCTCTTGTCTCAGCCTCCCTAGTACAGGGATTACAGGTCCTCCTCTACAACTATGCGTTTGTTATAATACTTGTTTTGTATGGTCACTTAATTGATTTCTCTTACTCTGGTACTAATAGATGTTAGGTGAGCTTCTCATGTTTTCTAGGTATAACATTATGTTATCTGAAATGGAAACTTGTGGGTTTTTTTTTTCTTCCTTTGTTTTATTTGAATGTTTATAATGTTTCTGACCTTCATGCTTGGAGTAATTCTATATTTTTCACGATGTGACTATAAAATGATATAGTGGCCCAGCATTCGGGAGGCTGAGACTGGAGGATCCGGGTTCGTGGCCAGCCTCAGCTACCTAGTGAGGCACTCCGCAACTTAGTGAGACCCGGTTTCAAAATAAAGAATAAAAAATAGGGCTGGGGGTATAGCTCAGAGGTAGAATACCCCTGAATTCAATTCCCAGTACTGCAAAAAAAAAAAAAAAAAAAAAAAAAAGACATAGTGGGCTTTATACTTACTATTGATATTAAGTCATTTTTATACAGTTATATCACATGGTGATGAATGAGGAAAGTTTTATGAATTTTTCTTCCTGGGGAATTTAATATCATTGCTGCCTTTTTATTTCATGTGGTTTCGTCTTCTCTGTAATTGGGAAAACACACAGGTAACACAATCAGCGGCATTGTTAATGAAGGCTAACAGTGAATCTGAGTTACATATACCTCCAAAGAAGGACACTTACGATGGGACATATTGATCAATTTTCTATTATGTAATGTGCTTTTTTCTTAGGGAAAAAGAATAGGTAATAGCAATTGGATTCTATCAATCTTAAATATAAGAATCAACTTTTATTGTTCCAATTAAAAAACAATTGTTAGAAACAGAACATTATAGAAATGCTTTGATACAAAGCCACTTGGTTTCCCTGGCCACTGACATTGATATACTGGAATAAGAATCAGTAAGCCAATTAACCTTTTATTTATTTCTTATTTATGGTGAAAACATGTGTATTACTCCTTTTGTTTGCTCATTAATTTAAAAGTTTCACTATGTTGATATAAGATATAAATTATTTTAAAAGTATATTATGTTTTAAGAGAAAATAGGCTTCTGGCATTGAGTTTGCAAAATAGTGAAAAATATGAAGAATAAATAAGCAAATAATTGCAAGTGCTATTGATGTTATAAAAGAAAAGGTTGGCCATGAAGTATTTATTGGAGACATAACCTAGTTTGTGGATTTACAGAGGAGACTGAAATTCAACTGGTAATCTCAAAGTCTCAAAATTACCTAATTATGAATTTTGTGTGGGTTACTAGGTGAATGGCAATTGAAATTGGAAGATAACGGATACATTTTTAAAACTTTTGTGAGTTTCTTCAACTTTTAATAATCAAAAATTATTTTTAGCATTTTCTTAATAGTATTTGAGAAGAAATATGAACTGCATTTATAAAATAATTTATAAAAGATTTCTATCCTAAGATTAAACTTACAGTCTTTTTACATGAAGAGAAAACTAAATAACATAAATAACAGTTACCTTTTAGTTCTAATTAGAGAAAAATCTAATTAGAGGAAACTAAGTAACAGGTATCTTTTAGTCCTAACTATCCGCATTGATGGTCAGTAGTAGAAGTATGGGGAATTTAAGTTTTGGCATTTTTTCCCCCCAAGCCTTTTTTGGTAATTGGAGGAGATGTAAGCATTTCCCTTAATCAAGAATGTTAAAATATGGTTTATAGGATCTTTCATTTAAGAATCAATCCAGGTATTTAGAACCTGAGCTTTCAAGGGGAAAAATAAAGAAGGATTTTGTAAGATTCTAACCAGAAAAGACTATGAAACAAAAATTCTTTGAAAACTTGAAAATATGAAATTTAATATATAGCATCTTAAAGCATGCATTTATCTGATCTGCTAAGAAAAAAGAATTCTCTAGTTTCTTAGTTTTACGCAAACCTTTTCCAACTCTCCATCTCATACTTCTTTTTTTAGATGCCACTACATTAAGGAAATCATTGCTACCGCTCTATACCAGATACTCGTGTGTAACTTTTCATTTTAAAGCATTAGTGATTTAATGCCCATTATTCTTTCTAAGGTTCATATTAGTGTGTTCACTTTATAGATAGGAATGCTCTGAGGTTAAGTAATTTAGTAATATGTTAGAGGTGATACAGCTAAGAAGTAGTCGAGTAAAAAGATAGCTTGACATGTAGGAATAAAATTATGTATATAATCATTTTGTGTTTCTAATATTAGCCTATTTTTTGTTTGTTTTCCAGGATTTGTTGATGTACTTGTTACAACTGGTCCAGGCTCTCAAATATGAAAATTTTGATGACATAAAAAATGGATTGGAACCGACCAAGAAGGATTGTCAGGGTTCAGTGTCAGAAAGTGTGTCAAGTTCTGGAATAAATTCTGCAGAAATGGAGAGGTACCACTATCCAGGAAGGATGTATTTTCAAATTCAGTAGTTTCTCTCTTTGCAAATTATCTTTTCTTTTACTTTTCTTTCAGATGTACCAATCCCTAACTCTAATATTGAGGTTTT
Source organism: Graphiurus murinus (assembly GCA_004027655.1). NCBI lineage: Eukaryota > Metazoa > Chordata > Mammalia > Rodentia > Gliridae > Graphiurus > Graphiurus murinus. Next base: position 26,648 of record PVLC010011657.1, on the reverse strand, counting down.
ACCAGTGAATCTGGCAACTATACTCAGCACAAATTACTATATTAAAGACGTGTTTTGCAGGCTATCAAGTCAGAATACTTGAGTTAAAATCTCAACTCTACCACTTACTAGCTAGCTATGCAAACTCAAGTTACATATTCTGTATGTGGCCCTCTTTTCTCATCTTAAGAATGAGTATAACAGTATTAACCAATTTTTAAGGGTTCATTGAAGATTAAATGATTTAAGACCGAAAGCATTTAGAAGATGGTCTAAAACGTAGTGCTTGGAAGGGTTAGCTACTAGTTCTGTTTAAGTTAAAATAAAATGAGCTCATTTGAGCAGGTTCATGGGCTCAGATCTTTTAATGAACTGTATATTTTATTATATGCTTTCATTTGTTTACTGGTTCCACTAAACAAATACCATATTACGTGAATTAAGTCAGCTGTTACTTATAATAACAATTGCAAAGTACCAACCATGTATCTGACCTTGTGCCAAGTGTTCCACACGTGTTTTCTTATTACAACAATCTCTAAGGTTGGTTCCTGTATCTTTAGTTTAGAGATAAATGTCATAGTGAGAAGTTAAATAAATTACCTAGGCTTATGTCTTGTAAATAGTTTGTGACTCTAAAGTCTGTGTTCTTTCTAGTTTACCTTCTCTTTTCGATAAAAAGCTTAAAAATTTGAAATAAATAGGAATTTTTGGGTTAAAAATATCAAGTGTGGTGACATAAATGGCTATGTGAGGGTCAGGACATTGATAATGATGGAAACATCTCTAATACAGGTTTCCTGAGTTAGTCTAGTCATTTCATCTATTCCATGAGCCCAAGATCAGATATTCTGAATTTTTTTATGATAAGGTAATGATATGCTTTATCTTCTATGTATATGCAGAGAAGATCTGGAAAACAGGAAAAAATTAGTTTTCTTTAATAAACTACTTTTATATTCTTCTATTTTTAAGAGAAGTGACTTCTTAAAGTATTTTCTCCATTGTATATTGGAGGCCTTCAATCTCAAATCATTCTTATCTATCTTCTTACTCATTCTACCTAAAATGTGTTATTAATAAAAGTCTAGTCAACACTTTAATACAGAATGAAAGCTGTAAGCCAAGATTTCCCAAATTATGTTCTGCTGTATACTTATCTGTGTGGTTTAAAAAAGATTAAAAAAAAAAGAGAGCGAGATGGGGTGGTTTTGTTGGCCAAATATGTTTGGGAAATGCAAGTTTAATATTAAATAGGCTATAAAAAGCAAAACAAAATACTTAGTACTCATTGAAACCTCCACTGATGTGCAGACCCTATAATCTTTGACAATGCAGGGTCTTTTCCCAAAATATAATGTGACTTTATTGTTGAACAGAACACATTTCAGAAGATAATTCATTAATCAGAAACAATCAAGATGAAACATACTAAAAAAAGAAAAAAAAATTCTCTATTAGAGTATTTTACAGAGTGTTTGGCAGCTCAGTGATCTTTCCTATTATTTTTTCAGCTCCCAAATTATAAGCAGCCCTCTTCCTCCAGTGTCTTCCCCTCCTCCTGCATCTAAAACAAAAGAAGCTTCAGATGGTGAAAATCTAGAGGTCAGTCCAAAGCTTTACAAGCTTACTACTACCTAAAGAGAGATCATACCAAATAAACATTTATGTTGGTCTTTAAAACTGTGATTTTGATTAATAAAATAAATGTTATAACTGTTAAATAACTTATTTTATGATAGATGTTTATGACTTTTTTGCTCAGTATAATGTGCTGGATTATCTTCAAGTCATTTTATTGGTGCTGAGGGCATATAAATGGATTCTAAAGAAAGTGGAAATAAATGAGGCTTAAATATTTTATTAGGGAAACTGAGAATACTTACTGGTAACATATTTATGAATATTTCTTGCCCATGTTTTTGATTACACTGTAGAAATGTATGACTTGGACACTGAGGATAATTAACTAAGCAGCTGGGTTTTTTTTTTTTTTTTTTTTACTGTACAGATAGACTCTTTTTTGAGGTAAAACAGGCCTTTTAGGCTAGTGCTATTCCGAAAAGTACATTTGGAAGTGCATTGCTAAAGCTAATCTAGTGTATATTATTGAATTTGTCCCTAAGACTTTTAATTTAAGAATCTTTTGCATCCCAGATATTGAAAACAAATAAAACATGCTTTGATATTAGAAAGTTAGTTGATTTTATGTGTGTGTATATATATATACAGTAATATATTTGTGTGTGTGTGTGTCTGTGTGCATGTGTGTGTGTGTGCACATGTGTATGTGTGTATAGCTTTCAGTCAGAATTTAGAAGTTAATGACTGAATGAATGAATCGTGGTCTCCCCCCCCCCCACCCCCTTATGGTACTATGGATTGAACCCTGGGGCATTCTACCTCCGAGACACACTCCCAGCCCTATTTTTATTTTTTGCTTGGGAACAGGGTCTTGCTAAGTTACTATCCTCCTTTCTCAGCCTCCCAAGTACTGGGATTATAGGTGTGCGTCACCACACTTGGCTTCTGAATGAATCTTAATTATTAATTGTTAACTGAAGTTTGTATGCTTATACACCTTTTGATATAATAGACAATATTTAACCGAAAAAAGTTTTAAATAAAAAATCATATCTGGACATGGAGGTTCACGCCTGTAATCCCATTACTTGGGAGACTGAGACAGAAGGATCATAGTTTCAAGACTAGCTTCAACAACTTAATGAGACCCAGCAATCTATTGAGGCCCTGTTTCAAAACAAAAACTTAAGATCTTCTGCGGGTATAGCTCAAAAGATAGAATGCCTCTACAATCAATCTCCAGTACCACACACACACACACACACACACAAACACACTTGCACACACACACAGATAATAATCATAGAATTATTTTAGGTGATGCTTTTAAGGAACCATTCTGCTATAGACTAATTATTTTGCCCTTACAATGTTAAGACATTGATTCATTGAATAATGAATCAATTCACATACACATATATTTTATGAGTTCTTATCATGTATCTGAAACTATTCAAGGTGCTAGGATTGATGCACAGAAAACAAAGCAGTCATAGTCTTTGTCATTGTGGAGCTTATAGTTTAGTGTTGCAGTGGGGGGGATAGTAGTATCTATATATAATAGAAGAGATAATGATTACTATTTTTAATGGAGAAAAATTAGAGAAATATGATAGGGAATGTTGGGGTAGGATTAGGTGTTTGCAGTTTTGCAAAGACTGGTCAGGGAAGCTTGACCCCCAAATGTAACATCTATGTAAAGGTGAAGTATATGAAATAACCATGTGGCTTTTAGAGAAGGGAATTTTAAGAAGAGGAAATAGCAAATGTAGAGGCTTTAAGACCATTTATATGATTGAGGAATGTCAGGAGTCAGTCCTCGAGGCAGCAGGGTCAGGGGTCCTTCGTTAGGTGGGGATCAGGACGAGGTTGTGAGAATACGCTCACACCCAATGCAGTATTGGAAACATATCTGTTTAATTCATGTTAGCCACCGTTTCTTATATTCTTTTTTACAATGAGGCAGGAATTTTTACAGACTTGTTTTCCTTAAAGTTGAGTGGGTACATCTTTAACTAGAAAAGCTGTTTCCCATAGAATTTGATGGGATTGAGAAAACAGCAAAGGTTACAGAATACAATACGTATATAAAAATTCTTTTAGTACGAAAACAATGTTAAAGGCTAACGACGGAGAGGAAACTCTATTCATTAGATTAAATCTTCACTATTTGCTCAGCTCCTGTCAGGTAGCTAGAAAGTAGATAATAAGTGGTGAGGCAAGGAGGAGTGTTTCAGAGAGAGAGAAACTATCTGTCTTAAACTTTCTTTAAGAGAAACTATCTGTCTTAAACTTTCTTTAAGACAGATAAAAAATAGTAGACTTAAGTATCTTTGGTTAGTAGCTAAGCTTACAAAGTTCAATTCCTGATGTTTGTAGAGTGTTAATGAATATCTCTGATGCGAGCTGAGGCATTGTTCTTTTCACAGTCCGTTTAGCCATCCTGTGTCTGTAAGAAATTTTTTCTTGATAATTAATGTGAAAGCAAAACCCAAAGCACCCCAAATTTTCAGAGTATAATAATGCATATAATAATGCAAAGTGAGAAATGCCACCCATTCCTTCTTTTGGAATCATCTGCCTTGCAAGATTCCATTGGGCCGAATCCTTGCTCAAGGCCCAGCTATTAGGATGACGTTGCAGAGGAAGAACAGAGGACAGCCTGCCTAGTTGGGAAATGAGCAAAGGGGAACGTGGCAGAAGAATGGGTCTGCAAGAGAACTAGATGATCAGTTGTGTAGTACGTGTAGGCTGTTGTACCAAGTGAGTTTTACTTGGAAGCCACTGAAATAATCCAGATGAGACAGGGTAGTGGTATGAATTAAGATGGTTTATATTGGAAGTGCTATGAAGGGACTGTTTTTTTTTTTTTTTTTTTTTTTTTTGCGGTACTGGGGATTGAACTTAGGGGCATTCTACCTCCGAGCTATACCCCCAGCCTTATTTTTTATTCTTTATTTTGAAACCAAGTCTCACTAAGTTGCGGAGTGCCTCACTAGGTAGCTGAGGCTGGCCGCGAACCCGGATCCTCCGGTCTCAGCCTCCCGAATGCTGGGGTTACAAGTGTGCGCCACCACGCCCGGCTGGGACTGGGTTTTTAATGTTATCTTCAGAATATCATTTTACATATTACATAGCACTCAAAACTTTTAGGCTAGGAATTTTAAATGTTTTTATACTTCTGCTATTATTCTTATTGTTAATGATTAAGTCACATTAACCTTTTATTGGCTAATAGTTACTTTCATTGTTCAGATAGTACAAGCTATCCTAGAAAGGATTGGGAATCATTTTGAGTGATATTTTCTTTTCTCTTTCCCACCCTCAGTAAAGTAATAACATTGTACAAGCACTCATCACCTTGACATTGTTATTCATCCAAACTGGATTCCTTCTCTTTGTATCACAATTTTAGATTCCAAATTCATTTCTCCTCCCTGACACCTTAGCACTATCTTATGCCCTTCTTCCTTTAAAGTTTAGGAAACTATTTTTTATATCTGCCAAATGTTTTTAAAAAAGATAACAGTTTGCATTACTCAAGTATGGTCATATTTCACAATATATTTCATAAATATGAAGAGATCTTTGAAATAAGGATTGTTTCTCAGCTGTACAGCATTGTACATTTGTCATAAAGCAAGCTTGTTAATTGTGTTATTGAAATCCTTCATACCAGCCAGGGGTGGTGGCGCACGCTTGTAATCCCAGCATTCGGGAGGCTGAGACCGGAGGATCCGGGTTCGCGGCCAGCCTCGGCTACCTAGTGAGGCACTCCGCAACTTAGTGAGACCCGGTTTCAAAATAAAGAATAAAAAATAGGGCTGGGGGTATAGCTTGGAGGTAGAAAGCCCCTGAGTTAAATCCTCAGTACCGCAAAAAAAAAAAAAAAAGAAATCCTTCATACTCTTTCTTGAAGATTACTTTTCCTGTGAAATAAGTAGGCTAAAATCCCCCTGAATTATCAGTTTTTATGCATACAACTATTGGTGATTGCATGAATATTTTGAAGTTCTTTTTTTTTTTTTTTTGCGGTACTGGGGATTGAACTCTGGGGCATTCTACCTCTGAGCTATACCCCAGCCCTATTTTTTATTCTTTATTTTGAAACAGAGTCTCACTAAGTTGCAGAGTGCCTCACTAGGTAGCTGAGGCTGGTTGTGAACCCGGATCCTCCGGTCTCAGCCTCCCGAATGCTGGGATTACAAGCGTGCGCCACCACGCCCGGCTTTGAAGTTCTTTTATTAAATACATTCAAGTAATTTGAATTTTATCACTGTTTTGTAATTCTTTTTATACCTAATAATACTTGTTCCTTAAAATCAGTTTTATCTGACATTGCTAGTGTTATCTTGATTAGTAGTCACTGGTCTTTTTATCCTTTCAGTACTTATCTAGCCTTATATTTTAGATTTATCTCCTAAAAACATGATATAGCTAACTTTGTTTTCTAGATCCAGTTTAATATTTTGTCTTTACCTGGAATTTTACCTCATTTATTTTTACTGTTATTATTGTTGTATTTGTATATATTTTACCACCTTATTTTGTACTTTCTGTACTTTTTTAATATACTTTTTTTTTTTTTTTTTTTTTTTTTTTTTTTTTTTTTTTTTTTTTTTTTTTTTTTTTTTTTTTTTTTTTTTTTTTTTTTTTTTTTTTTTTTTTTTTTTTTTTTTTTTTTTTTTTTTTTTTTTTTTTTTTTTTTTTTTTTTTTTTTTTTTTTTTTTTTTTTTTTTTGCAGTACTGGGGATTGAACTTAGGGGCATTCTACCTCCGAGCTATACCCCCAGCCCTATTTTTTATTCTTTATTTTGAAACCTAGTCTCATTAAGTTGCGGAGTGCCTCACTAGGTAGCTGAGGCTGGCCGCGAACCCGGATCCTCCGGTCTCAGCCTTCCGAATGCTGGGATTACAAGCATGTGCCACCACGCCCGGCTTTTTAATATACTTTTTTCTCATCTATCTTTAGATAAATCCCTCTTCCCACCTTCTACCCCTCCCATAGTTAAATTATAATGGCTGTATCAATTATTTTGCTAGTTATTCTAGATATTTTAATTTGCATTCTTAACTTTTAGTTTAGAATAAGCAATATTACACCTACCTTCAAAATAGTATATACCCCTTCTTTACTTGTATGTTATTTTTTTTTATTTTAATTTTTTATTTTTGCGGTACTGGGGATTGAACTCAAGGGCGTTCTACCTCCGAGCTATAACCCCAGCCCTATTTTTTATTCTTTATTTTGAAACAGAGTCTCACTAAGTTGCGGAGTGCCTCACTAGGTAGCCGAGGCTGGCTGTGAACCCGGATCCTCCGGTCTCAGCCTCCCGAATGCTGGGATTACAAGCGTGCGCCACCATGCTTGTTATTTTTATCTAGTGATTATTTAGTTCTGTCTTGTCCTTCAAATTAGATAATATTATTTATTGTTATTGTTAGTATCTTATATGCTTCTTAAATATTTAGAGATACTGATGTCCAGGTATGCCTATCTTTTGATATCTGTGACCTATAAATATGAGGTCTTTTTTTTTTTTTTTCCCAAAGCACATTTTTTTTCTTAAATTGTTTTAAAATTCTAAAGCACTGGCCAACGAAATGGAGTTTAAAACCTTACGTGACATATGTAAACTACTTTACAGTTTTTAACTTTTAATTCTTCCCTATTCTCTATAAATATTTTTATAGAAAAACATACTAGGAAATTAAATACATGTGTTTCCTATTTAAATATGTGTATGTTACTATATAAAAAGTCTAATATACTTGTCACACTGTCAAAAGATAAATTTTAGGCCTAGATTCTGCCTGTTGAACTCATGTATTTGACTTTACATTATGGCATTCTGGTTTAGGAGTTTCATTGTTGAATTTTTGTTGCACATTTAAAATATAGACCTAAAGTTTGGGCTCCAAAACTGGAGATACAATCTTTACCGGCCACTGCTGAAAGCATTGGCATAGTTACCTTGTGATAGCAACTTCTAATTACTCTAGCTTATGTTCTTAAGGACCCGTACGGCACTGCAACTTCTAACCCATTGATCTATCTACTTTTCTTTGTTCATCAGCCCCCTTCAGTATTTCCTTTCCTCTGAATGTAGCCTTTAGCTCATCATTTTAATTATTTTTTTTATTAGTGCCTTCAGTTCCTCTGGCAAAATCTCAGCTCTTGATAAGCCTATTTAATTATCTAATACCTCTATGTCCGAATATTGCTGATGAAAAGCACATTGTAGCCTAGTATATTAGTGTCACTCACTTCATGGTCACAAAGCTCAGATGAGAATCAGTGAAGTGTGCCTTCTTAAGTTTCTCTAAGTGGGTAGATCTTCCTGTTCTGCAATGATTCATACTTTCTCCACTTTGTTCTTCATGCCTTACTGCCCTACTTCCCAATCCCAAGGTAACAATTCTGCTTCATAATTAAAGGAACTGTAGAAGCCACTACAAAAGAATGATCTCAGTGTCCCATGACCCGATTTGTAGATATGAATTCCTCCCCATTTTTCCTTGTCTTCTCTTACACAAAAGAAATACAACTCCTCTTAAAGATAAGTCCTTTTCTTTTACTGATAGAAATACTCAAATATGCATTAGTATCCCCAACTTAACAATTCAGAAAAACAAAATTCCTTGACATCATATCCCTTAAATACAGAACCTATTTTCTTACTTCCCTTTATGATCAAGCTTCTCAGTTATTTATGTATACAGTTCTTCCTTTTCAGTCTTTAAACTACATCATTTTGATTTTTGATTAAAAATTATTTTACTAAGTTATTAAGTTACTTTAATATGGTTGCATATACTTTTTAGTTCCTTTGATATTTATTATATAATCCCTTCTTTAAAAACTAATTTTTTTCTAGTTTAGATGATATTATATATCTCTTATTTTCATTGTACCCTGTTTATTTATTCTTAGTTTCCTTCATCAGCACTTTCTCCTCTGTTTGACATCTTCATGTCCCTTAGGAACTTCTGTATTTCCAATTTATACTCTTGTTCTAGACTATACAGATAAACTCAGATTTATATTTCTAGTTCAGGTCTTTCAACTGAGTTTCAAATTGTATATCCAAATACCTAATTGATCTCCACTGTATATCTGACAGTGACAGGCCTTTCAAATTTTGTATTTCAAAACATACTCCCTCTCCTTACCTCTTAACTCCTCATCTGAATTTCCATTGGTGACATAGCAAATCATCTTATTTGCTGAATCTAGAAGTTTGAGTGCTGTTGTCACTTCTTTTCTTTCCTTCATTCTTCTATTTCATTAGGAAGTTCTATTAATTAAAATTCATATATATTCACTGTATACATATATATCATATATATACACATACATATATGTATATACACATACACATACATACATATACACATATATACATATACATATACACATACATACATATACATACATATACACATACATACATACACATACACATACATACACATACACATACATACACATACATACATATACACATACATACATATACATACATATACACATACATACATACATATACACATACATACACATACATACATACATATACATACATACATACATACATACATACATACATAGTGGTACCAGGGATTGAATCCAGCGACATTCTACCTCTGAGATACACCCCCAGCCCTTTTTATTTTTTATGTTGAAACAGGGTCTTGCTAATTTGCTGAGGCAAGCCTTGAACCTTCAGTCATCCTTGTTTGGCATCCCAAATACTGGGATAACAGGTGTGCATCACCACATCCAGATAATTCCAAAATATTTCTTAAATTTGTCTTTTTGCCATTGCCATTCTCACTTTTCCTTCTTCTAGACTAATAGTGTCTTGACTGATCTCATGTCTCTACTTGTCAGAGCAATCAGAGTCATTTTAATAAAATATAAATCTCATTTTACTCTCCTTTTAAGGTCTTTCATTGAGTATTTATTATGTTTCAGATAAAATCTACACTCAATAGTGTATCCTTAAAGGTCTGGCATAATTTGATCTTTGCCAATCTTTTTACCTTTTTTTTTTTTTACTTTAGTTTTCACTATATTTTAGCTACATTGGGCTTTTAAAATTACTTGCGCAAGCCAAGCTCATGGCCTTTGTACATAGTCTCAACTTGGTCTTGTCTAAATATGATATTCTCATTGTTACCTTTTCTGATCTTCTAATCTAAATTACTTCTGTGACCTTTTAAAATCTTTTTTTCTTCTTCTTTTTTTCTTTTTTCTTAATACTGTGTGTGCGTGCGTGCGTGTGTGTGTGTATAGTCCTGGGGATGGAACCCAGGGTCATTGTACCTCTGAGCTACACCCCCAGCCCTATTTTATTTGAAACAGTATGTCACTAAGTTTCTGAGGGCTTCACTAAATTGCTGAGTCTGGGTTCAAACCTGCTCTCCTGTCTCAGGCTCTCACAAGTTCTGGGATTACAAGGGTGTACCATCATTTAGCATGGCCCAGCAGTCTTAATACCAAATATTAAGCTCCAGGAGAATAATGAACTCTGTGAACTGTGGTATCCTAACTTCTTATATACTGCCTGGTTTATTGTAGATAGCAGATGGATGGATGAAAATTTTAACTGTAATGTAAAGTGTACAGATGAAAACTGATAGGTTAATTCAGGCTTTCTTATTTCCCTCTTGTTAACAGCAGATAATAATATATATATTTATACATTTCTTTTAATTCTTTCAGCAAGATCTCTGTACCTTCTTGATATCAAGAGCCTGCAAAAACTCTACGCTGGCTAATTATTTATACTGGTATGTGAAAATAATTTTTTGTTTATTTACTTATCATACAAAGAAGTATTTAAATTGATCAATACAATAAATTTTATGTATAAGAATTGTGTGATACTGCAATTGCTAGTTTATGCTATTGTGCTTTCTTAAAATACACTTGAATACAGTCACATTTACAAATTGTACATCAAAGATTATAAAACTTTTAAATGCTTATAGTTGGCACTTCAGAGAGGCCATTTACATATGCTATAATGGCTGTTATTTACAGACATAAATCTAGGCTCTAGAAATGATATTGAATTATCTCAGTGAGCTCAAGCTGAGTCTTTAGAATTTTAAATTGTGAGAAAATAATTGTATCTTTTCTGTCAAAGGAGTAATTTGATTTTAACCGCCATCTTGTAATTTGCCACCTTGTAATTTGCCATCTTGTAATACTTGGATTCCTTCACAAAATTAGCATCTCAAAAGATTGTAGGTGCTGACCCTCCCCCAACTTCCTCTGTAGTTGACTGGGAAGAATGTGAAGCTGTAACTCCCACCAATAGGAGTTCAGCGCAGGAGGGGCTCTGCATTAGGGATATAAAACCCACCAGGTCCTTCCTCAGGTGTGCTCTCTCTTGTATATGTGGGGGCACCCTTTTTTGCAAAAAAGTAAAATTGCATTGCCAAGCAATTTTTAAACATGTGCCTTTTTTTCTTAATGTTATGAAAAGTTATTTCTAACAATTTGGCACCCAACGTGGGGGTTGAACCCAGGACCCTGGGATTAAGAGTCCCATGCTCTACCGACTTAAGGAATATTTTCTTCTCATTCTCTAAACATGCAGGCACCTGAAATAAGATGTGGGCAATCTTCAAAACCCAGTTACAGTATATATATTTATTTACGTTCCTTTACAGCTGTGTTCATGGAAAGGCGTGGTAGCATCACTTCTCTTCCTCTTACTAACCTTCCAAGAGCTAAGTTATAGCTGGGTAAGGTAGTAGTTTTGTTTCCGTTTTTTGTTTGCCTTTTTCTACTATTTAAGTAGTGTATGATAATTTTTCAAGAGTGTATATTTTCACATTATTATTATTATTTTTTTTTTTACAGTACTGGGGATTGAACTCAGGGGCATTCTACCTCTGAGCTACACCCCCAGCCCTATTTTTTATTCTTTATTTTGAAACCGAGTCTCACTAAGTTGCGGAGTGCCTCACTAGGTAGCTGAGGCTGACCGCGAACCCGGATCCTCTGGTCTCAGCCTCCCAAATGCTGGGATTACAAGCATGAGCCACCATGCCCGGCTCTTTTCACATTATTTACTAAAACATTGGAGTCATGCCAAAATAGGAAATTAGAATTCAAAGATATCTTATCTCATTTAAAAGATGAAGAAATTGAGAGCCGGGCGTGGTGGCTCACGCTTGTAATCCCAGCATTCAGGAGGCTTGAGACCAGAGGATCCGGGTTCACGGCCAGCCTCAGCTACCTAGTGAGACACTCCGCAACTTAGTGAGACTCTGTTTCAAAATAAAGAATAAAAAATGGGGCTGGGGGTGGAGCTCAGAGGTAGAATGCCCCTGAGTTCAATCCCCAGTACCGCAAAAAAAAAAAAAATAAATAAATAAATAAAAAATAAAAATAAATAAACAAAAGATGAAGAAATTGAGGTAGAGACATGCTACAACTTGATAAATCCTGATCTAAATGATATCATTTATCTACCACTTTGCCATTTGCAGAGTATTTTCAGTGACCTAATTTTTTCCTGTGGAGTTAAGTGGGTCAAATATAACTCTGTTTTACATGAGGACTGTATCCTGAGTGAGTTGAAGGAAAGAAAAACTGAGGCATAGGAAAGTTAACTGGCTCCCTGAGATGAAATCAATATGAGGGATTGAAGTATTATAAAACTGGAAAGGTTAGAAGATAAATAGCTTAAGCCACAAAGGAAGTATTTTGGTTCATTAAAAGAAAGGTCTGAGATTAAACACTAGATAAGCGTTTCCATTTTTACAGAAAAACTAAGGGCAGAGCCAGCTGAATAAGCCCTACTTGAAACTTTCTTTACATTTGAGAGAATACTTACAATTAAATATCATGTTTTGAACTTTTTAACATAATAGGTTTTTTAGCTATAAAAAAAGATCATTGATCTAATCATATGAGAAAACTTGCAGATATAGCTTCAGTAGTATAGATTAATAGTCTCTTTTCAAAGCTCATTATTTTTTAGTAATAATAAGGCATATTACTTTTCATGAAGAAAGTAAGCAAAATACTGTATTCTATACTCAGTTGGGAAAAAACAGTGTTATGGGACAGATCAAACCCTGACTTCGTTTTCCCACTCTCTAAATTTATTTTGGATACTGCCTCTATAGCCAAGAAGTAGATAACTAAATCAGAGCACTCTTAACAAATACAGGTGCCTGTTACGTAAAAAAAAAATATTTGTTTATGTTCTTTGGTTCTCTTTATGACCCCCACACAACAATCACTGTCAACAATTTTGAGTAAGTTGTCCTCCACTTCCCATAGAAATTGCCTGTGTATGGTTTGGAGTCTGTGATTTATTTTTCTCCCTTTTGTCCATAGTGGGAAGAAAAATAGTTTCCTGCTTCTGCTTTAGCAGTTTAATATAATATTCATAAAAATACATTTCTCTCACATTAAATTTTATTATGCCCTTGAAAATCTATCTACTGAATATTTGGGCTAGTTGATAATCACCATTTTTCTTTTGAAAAGTTTACTTAAACATTCTCATATTACTAAGTTTTTATTTTCTTTTCATTTAACTTCTTATTTAATTCAGGTCTGAATTCATAAGTTTATGTCTGTTCACTGGCATTACAGAATAATATTTCCTCATGAAAATATAGGTAAATATTTAAAAGAAAGTAGAGAAAAAAAGGTATAGGGCATGTTGCCAAGTCTGTGAGTAAGTACTTCAAAACTTCGTAGGTATTTTAACATTAAGGATTTATATATTTTTATTCATTATTAAAACTTTCTTCATAGGTATTTTGTTTCCTTATAATATTTATGGAAAGTTTTTTCTGGTTCAGAATTTATAGCTTAAAATAGTCACTATTATAAAAACTGTATGAATATAGACTATTTATGAGATGTTTGGAAATTACATATATTCAATGAGCCAGACTTCATTATAAAACTTGAAATTAACATCTTTGCTAATTTCTGATAGCATCTTTTGATGCTTATTTCATGTAGCAAGAATTTTTAAATCGTTCTCAAAGCAATTGAATAGGAGAAAAACATATTAGATGAACAATTTCCAACAAGGCAACTGTTTCTTTTCAAAAGAGTACTTTGTTTTCTCTGTAGATAATAGGCAAAATGTAGGACCAGTTCCCAGAATTATGAGCATTCCATCAAACATAGATTTGATTTGTGTTTTCCCACTGTGTCTCTGAGTCATTGAAGCAGTGGCATGCTTGTGCTCTGTCTACTCATTCTCTAAGGATTATTTGTTTTTCCAATATTTGCAGTCTGCACATTACATATTCAGAAATACTCATGAGGAGAAAAGCTATTGGTGTGGACGCTTCACTTTCATAGACACTGCCTTTGTGATTGTAGGATAACAGTATGAGAAATAATTTCAAAGAGCTGCTTTAAGAAGATCATTCTCTTCCTTTGAACATGGACTGAATAGTATAAAAATATTAATCAAATGTAAGAATTTAAATACCTCTCACTAAGCTTACTTCTGTTATCACAAATGTATTAGAATATAAACTTACTTGATTGTTCTATTTCCTTTTGAACATTTTGAATTTCTTTTTTCAATTGTTCCCATTCCAGTGATTTAAACAGGATTCTTCCTGTAGCTAAATCCTTAGGGATCTATAGTTGTGCAGACAATCCTTTTAAAATGAATAATGTCAACCTTTTAAGTCACAGAAGGGAGTTATATTCTCCCATCTGTAAAATGTTGGGCATCAGAATCTATAAATCGTACCAGTTTTTTATTTTTATAGTCATTCCAGTGTTGAAATTGAAAGTAAACTTTGGATGCTTTGACATGTTTTCTATAACTTTTAAGGCCTTTCAAGGTAATAAAAGTTATTTACTTCACAAAATGAAATTATCAGGAAACAAGTAGCCCACTGATGTCATCTTACAATGAGGACCCGGGCAATTTTGTTTGCATTTCTACTTTATGATGACAGCCTTCAAGGGAATACCTTAGAGTGCTTTGTAGAATCTAGTTTATTGGTGTCAACAGAGAACTCAGAAATGATCCAAATCTGGGTCTTCAGTCTTGATCTAACCTTGTCTTTCATATTTAGAGATGGCACTGTCCTTTTTTTTTAGAGAGAGATTTGATCTTTGCAACAGAACTTAAATAATTTAACAAGTGTTTGATATTTGAACATTATCATACAGATCAACATATATTTCAATCACATGAAATGGCTAGCCACAGTGTTTACTTCATGGTCAAAAAGATCTGAATATAAGCTGGTGTTGGTGCACGCCTATCATACCGATACTTGGGAAGCTGAGACAGGAGGGTTGCAGATTTCAGGCCACCTTGGCAACTTAGCAAGACCCTGTTTTAAAATAAAAAATAAAATGGGGCTGGGATGTAGCTCAAAAGTAGAACATCCCCAATGATGCATGTGTGTATGTGTACACACACACACACAGCAAAAAAGACTCGAATGTAGGAGTTGGGCCTGTATATTGTGGGTCATTAGTATGTTCATTTGAAAATGAGTTTGCTATGTAAATGCATGCTCAGTGAGTATTAGTAGAGTTGCTTGCCTGGAGTATGCGTGCATACACAGGTGGTAACAAAAGTTTGAAACAGAAGCTTTGTGGTTATAGAATCTGTTGTAAAATAGTAGAAAAGAGGAAAATACTAATGTTTTTTTTTTATGGGTAGAACATATGGGAGAAGTACACAAAATATATTTTTTTTTAATTTGGCATTATTTGAACAATAAGTACTTTCTTTTTAGAGCTGGCCAACCCAGTTAGCTGACATTTTATTTCAGATAAGGCTATATAGAACTGAATTGTTGTAAGAGACAGTTTAAGAGGAAAAATCATAAGGATCTGGTCAGTAATTGAGTTTAATTGAGCTAAGTTTGACTCTAGATGCATGGACCACAAATTGAAAATAATGTGCCAACACAAGGTTTAGGTAGGATTTGTATCGTCTGGCTTGACTGCAGCCTCAGTTCTCCTTATTTTCTTATATTCAGGTGATTCAAACATCCATTTCCTTCCTGACTTTGACAGATCTTGAGTTTGTGGGTTCTAATACATGAAAATTTCCACCTCAAATGCCTGGAGTATTGATAGTGTAAAACAAGGAATACATAATTACATTAGAAAATTATAAACCTTGAGATAATGGCTACATCATTGAGATTGGAATAAGTCATTCATTCGGCAATAAACTGAGCATTTGTTATAAGCCAGATATGGAAGTTCTAAGGGTATAGTGTAGAATAAGATAGGTAAGCTCTCTACATTTATGAAATTTACCTTCTAAAAGGATGAATATACTAATTCTGCAAAATAATAAAATGGATAATGATAAGTATCTGAGACTTGAGATTTAGAAAATGATATCATTTAAGTAGGTTGAAAAGTTTCATGTGTTTTTTTTTTTAAAGCAATATGAGAAAGCCAGGCATGGTGGCGCACACTTGTAATCCCAGCATTTGGGAGGCTGAGACTGGAGGATCCGGGTTCGCTGCCAGCCTCAGCTGCTTAGTGAGGCCCTCCGCAACTTAGTGAGACCCTG
Organism: Graphiurus murinus; assembly: GCA_004027655.1. NCBI lineage: Eukaryota > Metazoa > Chordata > Mammalia > Rodentia > Gliridae > Graphiurus > Graphiurus murinus. Next base: position 10,530 of record PVLC010011657.1, on the reverse strand, counting down.
TTTCAAAATAAAGAATGAAAAATAGGGCTAGGGCTGTAGGTCGGAGGTAGAATGCCCCCGGGTTCCATCCCCAGTACTGCAAAACAAAACAAAACAAAAAACAGTATGAGAGCTAGACATGGTGGTACACACTAGTAATCCCAGTTCTTGGGAGGCTGAGACAGGAGGATTGTAGTTTTGAGGCCAGTCTCAGCAATTTAGTAAGACCTTGTTTCAAAATTAAAATAAAAAAGGAGTGAGAATGTAGTTTAGGGGTAGAATTCCCCTGTGTACAATCCCCAGTACCGAACAAAACAAAACACCACAAAATACCAGTAGGAGTGTCAACTTAGCAGAATGGAAAAAATTTTGAACTGAGATCCCAAAGCCCTGCATTCTGTTCTCAGTTCAACAATCATCTAATTTTGCTGTCCTAGGCAAGATACAATCTCTCCAAGTTGCGTTATTGATAATAATAGCATTGATCTAGAATTGTGTTTTTCAAACTACACATCATGAGCCATTGAGAGCAATTTTAAAGCTTCACAATTTAGCATTTGTTATTTAAAGAAAAATGAAATAGAACACAGTAAATATTAAATATTATCAAATATTAGCATATAGTTTATAAGCTGTTGCTTTTAGTTGTATGCATGTGTGTGACACATGGCAGTATCAGTTCCTGGTGTAAGAACATTTGGAAACAGTTGATTAAATGACCTGTTACTTAGATCTTTGTTTGTATGATTTTTGTAATTGTATAAGGGGTTTAGGTTTAATTAAAACATTTACAACTTCACTAATGCTCTAAAACAAGAGATTGAAGATTATATATGGGGTTTTGAGAAGTGGGGAAATTGGATAGGAAAAGAAAAACTCAGTTGGAATTTTAAAGTATATTTTTTTATTGCCTTCTTGGGGGAGGGTTGTTGCTTTTTTGGGGGGGGTACTGAAGGTTGAACTCAGGGACATTCTACCTTCAAGCTACATCCCTAGCCCTATTTTATTTTTTATTTGTAACAGGGTCTCACCAAGTTACCGAGGTGACCTCTAATCTGCACTTCTGTTTCAGCCTCCCAAGTACTGGGATTACAGATGTGTGCCACTATGCCCAGCTTTATTTATCTTTTCTATTTTTATTGGTGAATTGTACTTATGCATTTTAGTGAGGTTCAATTTAAAAATTTATTCACTTATCAAAAGTATTTTAATGAAAGAGATAACCCTACAGTAGTTTTTAAATTAAAGAACCCTATATAACACCAAAAGTATTGAACAGATGTGAAAATAGTTTTTGTTCTTAAATTACATGGCAGATATGTGAGCTTAGATGATTTCAGAGTATATTAGTACCCTAAGTACCCTCTAAAGTAATAAGAGAAAATGCTTATTTTGATAGAAAATTCTTACAAAATTTAGGATATTGCACAAGGTAAGGTATTGTTACTGTTAGCTAAAGTAATAGGAAGAAATGCTTATTTTGATAGAAAATTCTTACAAAATTTAGGATATTGCACAAGTTAAGGTATTGTTACTGTTAGCTTACCTTCTATTGATGGTTTCATATGTTCTAAATTTTTCACTTTTCACAGCATGACAATAAAATGCATATCATTATTCCCATTTAATTATTTTTGTAAATTAATGTTATGATGAAACAGATATTTACACAGTAAATCTGAATTTCATTTCACCTAATATGGACAACTTAAACATATTTTGAAGGTATGTGATAGTAGAATGTGAAGATCAAGATACACAGCAGAGAGATCCAAAGACCCATGAGATGTACTTGAATGTGATGAGAAGATTCAGCCAGGCATTGTTGAAGGTAACCATTTAATGGACTAAATCTGGCCCGTTGCCTGTTTGATAATGTCCCATAAGCTAAAGATAGTTCTTATACTTTTAAATGGTTGAAAATAAATAAAAAGATTAATATTTTGTGATACATGAAAATTATTTTAAATTAAAATTTCAATGTACATAAATTATTGAAACACAGTCATTGTCATTCATTTGCATATTACCTGTGGCTGCTTTTGCACTATAATAATAGTTGAATAATTAGAATGGAAATTGTGTATCCTAAACAAGGCTTAAAATATTTAGTCAACCCTTTATAGAACATTGTTGAGCCTCAATTTAATGGAATAAACCTCTATACAGAACAAATAAAATAAAGGTTTGTATTTTATTTCTCTATTTTGTATTATTTTTATGTAGACTAGGGATATTCTCCTAAATCTAGCAATAGTAATATTGTAGATACTGTTTACATAACTTATATGATTGCTTTGTTAACAGTTTTTAGAAATTCACGACTTTTTCTTATTTTTTGGATTCATAAAACAGTGCAGCAGTTCATTCAGTAGAGGATGAAAGAGCAGTGAAAAGAAAACGCAGGCATTGATCTGTGACTTGACTGCAGAAAATTTTATTTCATCCCGTCTTTTACCTGCTGTTTCATGTCTTGACTTCTTAAATATTTAAATTATATCTTATTAAACACTTCAAAAGTAAGCATGTAAATAGTTCTCAGAGCTTCTCAGCTTTAAACTGATTGACAAATAAGCTGTGGTCCTCCTTTCTAGTTGTAACTTCTGTCACATATAATTTGTGTCACCCGTTTTAGTTTCTCTGAGTTTAAATTTTCTCATCTTTAATATGGGGATGATATTTACTCAGCTGCCTTTATCAGGGTAATTAGGAAGATTAAATAAGAATATGTGTTTTATAATATGTTTTATGAACTGGAATCACTGTATAATAAACACTAGTTTTTAGTTTTTATAACATATTTTTCTAAGCAAACATTTATTATGATGTTATTTAGATACTTCCCTTTTCTTTTTTAAGTAGATAGTTTTAGTTTCTTGAAGACAGTATCTGTTTTTATCACATATATGTCTATTACAGTTTTTAAGATATCATTAGTTTTCTGATATTTATGAATCAGTAAGTGAAAATATTTTGGGGTAAATGAATTATATATTGTCTCATGATTATTTGTGAGGAAAGAAGCATTGTTCTGGATATTCACTGCAGACTCAAATAATTTTCAACTGTGAACAGGTTGGTGCTAACCTAAGATTGCAGGTTTCTCATTATCTCTGAATCAAGATAATCAATCTTCTTCAGTTTCTCTTTGTGTTGAAGCTTACAGCTATTAAAAGAGAAAAGAAAAAGATCACTCATGCAATTAAATAAACCCTGATTATTATGCTACATGGAACTAATTTTCCTTTGATTCCCTTCAGGGCGATAAGTCTGTCAGAGTTATGCGTTCTTTGCTGGCTGCACAGCAGACATTTGTAGATCGGTTGGTACATTTAATGAAAGCAGTCCAGCGTGAAAGTGGAAATCGTAAGAAAAAGGTAAACTCACAGGGTTTGCTTTCTGTTTATTACAAAAAGTGTTTTAGCATCATAAAATATGAAATTTTTACCATAATCTTGTTGTGTTGATGTATTATATGGACTTCTTATCATGTAATTATAGGAATGCTTATTGATTATATCTGAGCTTCTATGAGTTTATAATATGTTGATGTATTTAATCCTTACAACAATTCTGTAAGATATTATCCTAATTGTGAGGAAAAGGAGGTATAGAGAGGTTAAGTAATTTGTCCAGTATCTACCCAATTACTAAGTGTTGGAATTGTTATTTGTATCCATGCATTAGAATCCGTATTTTTTATCCATAACACTTTACTGGCTCTCATTTTAGAATCTTAGCATTTTAGAATATATTCTATATGGAAAGGACTCTAGAGATCTTTAGATTGGAATGCTGAGAAATTGGAGATCCAGTTCTGCCCAGGTTTCCAGAACTGGTTTTTAATAACAGCACTGGTTTTTGTGTCTGTTCTCTTGGCTAGTGCATTGATCTTTCTCTGAACCATGAAGCCTCCACTTGATGTGCAGAATAGATGAGTATCTGCTCTTCATAAGTCATTTTTTCTGACCTTAAGTGATATGAAGGATTCATTTGGCATCTTCTCTTTTCCTATTCCCATTAGGAAGATCTTTGTTGAAATTTGTAAAATAGCACAACACATTTTACTGTTATTCTCTAGACTTATGAGAAGAAAATTGAGATAGGAAAAATAGAATTGAGTCAGAAGTTCAGAAACAAGGAATCAGGTCTAAAGAAATTCTAGCAGAGTTATGAACAAGCAATTGCTATTCACCTGGTTAGAGAGAAAAATAGGCTGATGGGAAGCATATTTGTATTGTGTTACCATATTCTTTTTTTTAAAAAAATATGCTTTTATTGCTGTATTAAGTCTCACATCATAATGTTAATCATGTTGACAGTCACATACATGCACATAGCACTTGGTGCCCCCCCCCCCCATTTCCCCCCTTCCCAATATAGAGTACTGGTATTAACAGTATATTCACATATGCACACATAGTCGATGGTAGTATTTGTAAATTAATATTAGTATGTATTTATTAATAAACCTTAGTTCTCCCCCCTGCCCTTCCCTTAAACCACCTCCCTGGCTCCACTGAGGGTTCTCCTCCATTATCTGGAGTTCCTCTGGTATCCTAGTTATTCCTTAGCTTGCCCACATTAGACCCTTCACTTTCTGTGACTGGCTAATCTCACTTAACATAATGTTCTCCAGGGCCTTCCATTTTCTTGCAAATGACATATTTTGTTCTTTATTGCCAAGTAGAATTCCATTGTGTGTATATCCCATAACTTTGTAATCCATTCATTTGTTCATGGATACCTAGGTTGATTCTATTATTTGGCTATTGTGAACTGTGCCGCTATGAGCATGGGTATGCATATATTACTGTAGTTCTCTGATTTTATCTTTCCTTTGGAAAGATGCCCAGGAGTGGTATAGTTGGATCATATGGTCCAGTATCCATTCTCAGTTTTCTGAGGAATCTCCACACTGATTTCCATAGCAACTGAACAAATTTATAATCCCACCAGAAGACTTCCTATATCCCCACATCCTCACCTACATTAATTGTTTTTTGACTTCTTCATGATTGCCATTTTTATTGGGGTTGGACGGAATCTCAGTTTAGTTTTGATTTGCATCTCCCTGATTGCTAATGATGGTGAACACTTTTTCATGTATCTATTGGACATTTGTTCTCTTTTCTTTTTTAAAGAGTGTATTCAATTCAGTTGCCCATGTCTTGATTGAGTTATTTGTTTTTTGTTTTTAGTGTAATGTCTTTTAAATTCTTTGTATATTTAATTTGTTTATTTATATTATTATTTTTTGCGGTACTGAGGATTGAACCCAGGGGCATTCTACCTTTGATCTCCACCCCCAAGTCTTATTTTTTTATTCTTTAGTTTGAAACAGGTTCTCATTAAGTTGCAGAGGGTCTCACTAAATAGCTGAGGCTGACCGCGAACCCACAATCCTCCTGTCTCCGCCTCCCAAGTACTGGGATTACAAGCGTGTGCCACCATGCCTGCCTCTTTGTATATTTTAGATATTAGTCCTCTATCAGAGGGGTAGCTGGCAAAGATCTTCTCCCATTCCATAGAAATTCAGTTCTTTAGACTATTGATGGTGTCCTTTGTTATGCAGAATGACCAAAAGAAATTACATAAAAACATGGAAACTGAATGATACACTCTTGAATGAGGACTAGATCAGAGAACAAATAAGGGGAGAAATAAAAAAATTCCTGAAATTAAACAAAAGTACACATGATATACCAAAATCTATAGGACACTTTGAAGGTGGTGTTAATAGGAAAATGTATAGCACTGAGCGCCATATTTTTTATTGTTGAGAATAATCACAAACTATAGTCAAATAAATCAATCCCTACTTCTCTGTCTTTCTGGAGAATCCCTCCCCAAAAGTGCCTGCATGAGAAGCAGTATAGTTTCCAGTGCCCACTAGCAAAAGGAGTGGCCTCACCTCCATTGCACAGTTTCCGCTTTTCATTCTGTCAGCAATACTTTGGTTGCTTTTGATGAGACTATAGGAGGCAAAAAGTTGGATAGAATATTCAGGATGATATTGCAATGACCAAGATTAGAAATGAATATGAGTAGGTACCTAGAGTGAAGAAGGTAGTAAAAAGCAGTTATCTTTCACATCCTTTTATCTGATTTCTGGTTATTTTATTTATTTTCAGGCCACCACTAGAATTTGGTTAAGATAGACTAACTTGAAAGTCAGATGAATTGACATTTCTTCACATTAGTATATTTGAACATTTGGTTAAGGAGTAGATTTTTTATTTGTCCAAGGCATGTATAGCAATATATACCAGTTTTCAGTTGATTTTAATTTGAATTTGTGTTCAATCAGGAGAATAGTTTCTGAGATACCAGCGCAGTAAAATATTTTTATTAGCTGAAGAAAATAAATAATAATGGTATTGTAGGAAAAGTTTGGTCAGACTTACTGAAAGGTAGTCAATAAGGAGGGATTAAGTTTTTCCAAGTGAATTAGATTTCCTTAAACCCCAAAAATGTACCTGGGCAATACAATGAAATTCCCAGGTAATATTTGGTCATGTAAAATTAACTTTCAAGTGAAATTTCAGTTTTTCTTTCTGGCTTCATAAATACTTTGAAAAAAGATATTAAATCTTTTAAGGAACAGTTGGAATATATTCCTTGTTTTCTTGACATTCAGCAAATGAAATATGTATTCTCTATCCCTCTTGTGAAACTTTAGCTTTTCATAGTCAAGAGACTACTCTTTTTAAAGCATACTGCTGGAGCTGGGTTTATAGCTCAGCAGTTGAGCATTTGCCTAGCATGTGCAAGGTGATGGATTCAGTCCCCCAGCACAGGTAAAACACCACACAAAACAAGAACCAAAAAAAAAAAAAGTCATATCTGTTGTTAGGTGGTTTATTTGTAGATATTTATTTCTCTCACACACTATATGCTTTATGTTATTTTTCATATACATTTGGTGCTTTGCAGATATTTTAAGGTTAATATCAATTTTTATATCCTTATTATATGTTTTATAAACTACTTTTCCATTTAAGCCTAATTAATCATTTCTAATTTTTTCTTCTAGAATGAGAGACTACAGGCATTGCTCGCGGATAATGAAAAGATGAATTTGTCAGATGTGGAACTGATCCCATTGCCTTTAGAACCCCAGGTGAAAATTAGAGGAATAATCCCAGAAACAGCTACACTATTTAAGGTAATTATGATGGATCTTTAATATATAGGATGTGAACCTAATTCTTTGATACTAGAGCAGAACTACTACCTTAGAAAAGTAGTACATTGCTGCTAGGAATATCTCTAGTTCTATTTGATTTAGTAAATGCCAAGAAAAATAATTTTCTTTTATTTATTGCTGTGGTTTGGTTTAACATCTTCTGTGTCAGGAATACATAGGCACTTTCTTAAATGGATAAAATATTTTTATATCTCTAATTTTTAAAAAAAACTGTAAAATTATTTGAACCAATTGTTAATCAAAGTCATAATACTTTTCTCCCTACAAGTTAGGTATGAGGTCCAGATACCCCCCCCCCCCCATTAGCAGTTTCTCAACCTAACACCTGCTTCTATTAACCTTGAGAGTTTTCTTGTTTGTTTTGTTTTGTTTTCTAGTGGCAATTCTCTTTAGTGCTTAAGACACACTCACCTTTCTTTTAGCTGGCCACCAGGTGCACAAGTAGAAATAGCACTGCAACTGCCCTTAAAAGCAGGTGAAAAGGTTAAAGAACTGAGCATCCTATCTGCCAAACAGCTCTGTCTTCTGAGCATCATACAGGAAGATCTCTGTGAGACAAGGTGTTTTCTGTTTTGTGATTCTTCTAATGGTAGAGTGACATAAGTTAGTGAACATTATTTTGTGACAGATAGGAAAGGGCTCATACAACAACAGCATGAAAATGAAAAGGCTGTAGCTAGCCGGGCGTGGTGGCGCACACTTGTAATCCCAGCATTCGGGAGGCTGAGATCGGAGGATCTGGGTTCACGACCAGCCTCAGCTGCCTAGTGAGGCCCTCTGCAACTTAGTGAGACTCGGTTTCAAAATAAAGAATAAAAAATAGGGATAGGGGTATAGCTTGGAGGTAGAATGCCCCTGAGTTCAATCCCCAGTACCGCAAAAAAAAAAGAAAAGGCTGTAGCTATAGTAGGAAATAATTCAGATGTTTTTTTAAGAGGTGTGTTTTCAGGACAACCTGATGCAACCTAGCCCACACAGACTGAAACATAAATTTCATAAAGCAATACACTGTTACTGCATGTTGTGGAATGACAGTTTCTGTTCTTTTAAATTTTTTTTTCTAATTGACTTAATTTTTAAATGTTTATTACAACTTATTGAATACAATTTAAAATTCATTAATAGGTTGTAAACTACAATTTGAAAATCCTAGAGTATGGAGGTTCTTTAAAAGACTAGGAATGGAACCATCATATGACCCATCTATTCCACTCCCCAGTATTTTTCCAAAGGAATTAAAGTTAGAAAACTATGATGATACATACATACCCATGTTAATAGCAGCACAATTCACAATAGCCAAATTATGGAACCAACCTTGGTGATCATCAACAGTTAAGTGCATAAAGATAACATATATATATATATGTATATATATATGTATATGGAATTTTACTCAGCCATAAAGAACAAAATTATGTAATTTGAAGAAAAATGGACAGTATGCTAAGTGAGATTAGCCAGTCTCAGAAAGTTGAAGATCATATATTTCTCTCATATGGAAAATATAAAACAAAGGAGACTTCAGATAAATGAGAAGACCAGTAGAATAGTGGAAGGGAATTGGGAAAGCGAGGCGAGGAGGGGGAAAAGAGGCTTCAAGAAAGAAACTGTTCAAATAATGTTATGTCTCTATATATGAAGGTATTGCTACCAGTCTCAGTAAGATGCACCGACAGAGAAGAGGGGCGAATGGGGTGGAATGCAGAGGGTAATACAACAAGCAACGTATACATGTATGAATGTTCCATTTTGAATCTCACTATGATGTATGACTAAAATGTACCAATAAAAGAATTTTAAAAAGAAACTACTGTCATAGGAGATATAGTACAAATACTTACTTCGTACTTGCATTCCTTATTTCATACATACATTCCATTAGAAGCTAAAATACAGAAGTAAAATATAAAACATAAATAATTATAAATAAAATATAGTAGGGCAGTATACATTTATCAACTGGTAATGCCTTTGGATAGAACCCCCAAACATAACTAGTTTCTAATATTCCTATTCTCTTAGGACTATTTAAAAGCAGTGAATTAAAATAGTGATTTACCATTGTTTTTCAAACAGGATAGAAAAGAATATCTAAAACACAAAGCAGGACTATTAAGAGTAGAGCATAAGAATATACATCTACCACTGGCACATTCTAGACCCCTGCTCTCTTTAATTATAGAATTTCATAATTTTTATATACATAAAGTAAATAGTTAAATATCATGAGAAATCTTTTTGATCAGAATATCTAGTCCTGTTATTTATTTCTTTTCCTGCCTTCGTGTATATCCATTCTTAAATTTTCAGAAGGAGTTTAGAAATTATAGTTCTGTGGAGTTACTATGTAATTTTAGTCATGTAGAATAACTAGTTTTGTAGTATATCCCTATGCAGAACTATTACACAACTCTAAGTAATCTTAATTATTTGGGGGACATGTATGCTTTTGAGAATCTGGTAAAAGTGATGTATTGTCCATGTGTTTACATGTACACTGATAGTTTGTATCCAGTTGCAGAGGATCCATGAATCTTTTTGTACTTTCATAAACTCCTTAGAAATAAGGACCCCTCTCTAAAGTATTTTTAAAGAGCATTTTGTAGATCTTAGCCCAAGAGGCAAAGCTAGATCTTCACTTGGCACTGGGATAAGTATTATTCTGTGGTTGTCATCTGCTTGCTTTAGATTTTAGATATAATCTAAATTTCAGATTGAATTTTAAATCTGAAAACAAATCACAACAAAAAATCTCCTGAGCCTGTCATTTATCTTTAGGAAAATCATTTCTGGTTACTATTCTTGAGCTTTTGTGAAGTAAGACTCAATGTAACATTTTTATCAGGGGTGATAAAAGGATATTCTAAATTTAAGATAATTTAAATTCAGAATCTGAGTCCACTAGAGTTTATATGTTCTGGACATATATTCTTTTGAACCTTTTTTGTTCCTTTTCCCATCATAGGAAAATTTTCAGTGGCCCTGAAAATTTGAAATAGTTTTTCAGTAAAGACCAGTGTAGCTGCCACTTCCATTTTATCATTAAAATTTTGCTTTGTTTGCTTTGCCATCTCTCTGCGTGAGGTTTTTCATGCTATTGTTACTTTTTGGCTTGTGTAAATTAGAATTATTTGTTATTCTTATTTGTTTTCTTTTTTTTTTTTTTTTTTTTTTTTTTTTTTTTTTTTTTTTTTTTTTTTTTTTTTTTTTTTTTTTTTTTTTTTTTTTTTTTTTTTTTTTTTTTTTTTTTTTTTTTTTTTTTTTTTTTTTTTTTTTTTTTTTTTTTTTTTTTTTTTTTTTTTTTTTTTTTTTTTTTTTTTTTTTTTTTTTTTTTTTTT